>VNKC01003971.1:19942-157611 GCA_008042775.1 Drosophila pectinifera | reverse complement strand
TGGCACTTGGCTGTCTTTCCATTTTTGGCCAAGTTATGCTCTTCAGAAGTCATCAAATGCTGATTTTTGGGTCCTTAAATGGGCATTTTTATATCCTAATTTTTAGTCAAATCTTTTTTAAGGAAATATTTTATTATTAAATAATTAAGATTTTAGCGGCGATTCCGAATATAAATGGCACTTGGCTGTCATTCCATTTTTGGCCAAGTTATGCTCTTCAGAAGTCATCAAATGCTGATTTTTGGGTCCTAGAAAAAATAAAAATAACCATAACTTGGCCAAAACAGCCTTAATTTCAAATTGGAAAGCTTTTCTTTGACAGATTTTATTTGATTAATTAATCTGCATACCGACTTTAAGAATAAACAAAAATAAAATTTTATTCAATTTTTGAAAATTTTAATGATGTAACCCCTTACATTTTTTTGAAAAATCGAGCAAAAATTTTTTATTCTAATATTTCAATATTTTATTATTAAATAATTAAGATTTTAACGGCGATTCGGAATATGAACGGCATTTGTCTGTCATTCCATTTTTGGCTAAATTAGCGGAAACAGTGTTTATTAACCAGCTCGGGAAAGAGAAAAACTTGAATTTCTAAAATCGCGGAACGATCTGTTATAGATTAAAACCGAAATTCATTATTATTTTTCCCTTATTTTAAAGATACCGTGCATTTTGGCACACGATCTCTGAGGGTCGATTTTTCCAATGAATATTTAGGCTACTTGGACATCATAAATTTGCCCAAGCTCAAAATAAAACATAAGTAAATTCAATTCTTACTTTATGTTACTCCACTTAGTTGCCTATTTACGAAATAATTGAAAAATAAAAAACCCCCTCCGTGTACCATTTCCCACCGTTCCGATTCAATGCTGATTATACGACACTAACTTGACGTACAGATAATACCTTTAGTGTGGTCAGTTGCCGGCGAGGAAAAAACCGCGGGCACACCACCTTAATTAAACAACATCAACAAACCAGCTGAAATTTTAAAATAAACCAATGTCGATTACTCTCGATTTTAATGGCAAAAACTTGGCCAAAAGCAGGTCCCTGGACTTGCACTACTTACCGGCCAAGATAGACGGCGATGGCGAAGCGAATGTGGAGGAGTACTTCAACAACTACACGAGGGAAGCGTCCGAATATGGAGCTGGAATTCTGACGAATGCCCTTCGCGGATATCCACTGGTAGGCGAGCGGCTGAAAGTGCCCGAAAAATACCATGGTCTGGTGCTCCAGGAGACGGACAAGCCCCTTAGTGAGACCTCGGACCGTCAGCTGCGTCTCACTGGCGTCTTCAACGAGTTCACCTACTGGAACTACGACAAAGTGCCCTCCAATGGCGATGCCTACCGGCAGGCGCTGCTCATGGCAGATGTGGCCCAGGCTGTAGGTCAATTTACCTTTCTAAGGGACCTTTAATAACTGTTTTTCGAACCCACAGTTGTCAGAACCGATCAGCGAAAAGGATTTGGAGGCAGAAATTGCACGCAACAAGGAAAACACCAAGGAGAGCCCTTAGCTTTCAGTTCTTAAGCGCGCTTACAGCGTTTATTATATAGTATTCCAAAAGCTAATAAAATACAGATGTATCCTCACAAATCGTACACTTTAGACTTAAGCTGGTAAAAAAGATTCCGCTTATAAGTAGGTGGTAGTGGTGATGGTGGCTTCACTCGTCGGCGTCCTCAAATCGCTCGTCGTCGTCGTCCAGGCTGAGGTTTTGCATACCGCCCACCTCGCCACCGTTGCGTCCCAGTGTAAGCGCATCCTGCTCCATATCCTCGTCGTCCATGCCGCCGGCATCCTCCATGGGGTCACTGTCCTCCGAGTTGCTGTCCGCCGAGTCCGGATGCAGAGCCTGGCAAGTGGTCATTGCGCTATACATGGTGTCCACGGTGTGAATGTCGTCGGGCAGCAGCCAGCACTCTGTCACCTCCTCGAACTGCTCGTCTACGGCGTCCTCGAAGTTATCCTCCTCATCGGGCTCATCGCTGCCATTGCCCTCGTCCACCTCGGCGTCATTTCCGGCTCTAGCTCCAGCTCCGTTTTGGCCATTCACCGTCGGCTGCGGCGGATCGCCGTACACGCCGCTCCACTCCACCTTGTGGTCCAGCATGAAGTAAATGCACTTCCGCGGGTTCGAGGAGATCCCGTGGAGACTCACTTGCTTCCACTCGATGGAGATGCCCTCGGCCTGGTCGGTGGGCTGCCAGGAGAGCGTGCTGAAAAAACCGGGGGATGTTTCGTATTAACAATAACAACGGCGCGGCAGACGCCGGCTTTGTGCGAAAAAAGCTCACTTTTGGGCAATGTAGATGGTACCCTCGCCGACCACTTTGTCGCCCAGTTTGAGCTTGATATTGTTCGCCGTGTAAAGCAGGCCATGCTCTGGCGGGGAAACGGGCATGATCAGCACCATTTTAATACAGAAATTGTGAAAAATGCGATCAAACAATGGACCAAAATGTGCAATTATTTATTTGGTGTTGGTAAATATTTCCCTATATCTTAGGTGTTGGAAATCGTGTCCACAAAATGGTCTGCGCTAAAAACTCTGGCAACGCCTTGCCGAATTTTCCACCATTTTACAGGTGTTTTTGAGCGGAAAACTCTTTATTTCTATTATTATTATTTTTATTCCATATTTTCTACCTGAAAAATTACATGCAGCCCGCTAAAACATTGAATGTTCACCTTATTGTGACGTGCTACCAGATCTCCTGAAATGGGCATATTTTTTGGCGCTCTAGTCGTGGTCACACTGTTTGGTAGCGTCTCGTTCAATTTTCAGCAGTTAAAATTCGGGCTAAAAACGATAATATGTGTACGGGCGACAAACGATCGGTAATTAAACAACGCTCCTAAAACGGCAATCACGACGGGCGGAATTTCGAGAGAAGCAACCTTCGAGATTTGCGACAACTTTCCGTTGTTGTTTTTGCGTTTCCGCTATTAGTAGTCGTCCTCATTGTTGTTGTTGTTGTGGTTGTTCGTGAAAGTATACAGTGTTTACTCGATAAACGCGATTTAGAGGAATCCGCGATGGACACGGACCATGTAAACCTGAGTGACCCCAGAGATCGCGATTTGGCTGCGCGCATGCGCCGCTGTAACTACGAGAAGTACAAATCTCTTGTGCGCATGCACCTCTCCTTTGAATTAGAGCTAAACACAGACGAGTAAGTGGATTGTCCCTATATATAAAGCGCGGATTTAATAACTCACTCAACGGCAGGTTCGATCTCCCCTGCCACGAGATAGTGTACGAGGAGAAGGGTAAGCTGAAGAAGTGGAACCGGCTGTCCAAGAAACATCGCCTGGGCCATGGAGGAGGAGCTGCCACCGCTTGTGCTCAGGGCTCAGGCAGCAAATCTTTGGGCAATAGTCCCACGGAGACGCTGCAGCAGCAAATCGATCCAGGTTTTCTGATGCACCTGCAGGAGCTAAAGGAGTTCCTAATGCTGGAGAAGAGTGAGTTCGGCATTAACAAGCTTGTAAATTGTTTAATTGATCATACTTCCGCGACAGATCTCAACCAGGAAGGCCTGTTCCGCAAAACAGGAGCCGTGTCCCGGCAAAACGAACTCAGGCTGCACATCCAGCACGACAAGCCCCTGGATCTTGAGCTGGCCGGCTTCTCAGCCCACGACTGCGCCACCGTTTTCAAGAGCTTCCTGGCCGAGCTGCCGGAGCCCTTGCTCACCGATGCCCACTACCCAGCCCATCTACAAATAGCGCCGCTCTGCCAGGCACTTAGCGGACAGGTGGCAGCCACTGGCGAGCGTCAGCAGCACCTTCTTAACTCGGTGCAACTGTTGCTTTTACTCCTGCCTGAAGAACACCGCGACCTGTTGCGGCACATCATCGAAATGCTGCATGCGGTGGCCCAGCACGAGAAGAGCAACAAGATGACCGCTGAGAATTTGGCCACCTTGTTTACGCCGCATTTGATCTGCCCCAGACAACTTCCGCCGGAAGTGCTGCACTACCAAGCCAAGAAAATGTCGAGCATCGTGACCTACATGATCGTCCGCGGACTAGACATCTTCGATGTGCCTGGCAAGCTGTCCACCGACATCCGGGCGTACTTTCTTGAGCGCAAACGCAAGAAAACCATGTCGCCGGAACAAACGCTTGACGAGTCCATCTCGGACGTCTCGACGGTCAACACGGTGTACACTTTTGTAGATCGTGCCGCCACAGCTGCTGCCACCAACACTAATAACACGGACACGGAGCTGGCGCAACTATACGCGCACATCCAGAGCATGCCGGAATCATCAAAAAAAAGGCGTTTGATTAAGCAGTTTAACAAACAGAACGGGCAGGGTAAGTTCGCTTTTATTTATAGCCTTTACTTTGATAACCTAAATATTTGATTCTTTTAGGCACACCTTTGCAGCTAGTGGTAATGAATCGTTTAAAGAACAATGAGGCTACTCGGAGTGCCAAATCCTTGGGCGATTCCATCAAAAAGCACATTTTCCACAAGAGTCTCATGTCGCGCACACCCAAGAGAGTGCCTCCGCCTAGTTTCCACTTGGCAGGTGGTACCGAGGTGAGTCTGGGTCTAGTAGCATGGACTTATGTTTTGTTTGTTTGTTAACTAACCGCATGTCTTCTCATCTTTCGCATCCCTGTTATCCATCGTTAGACGCCCAACCTGTCGCATGTGAAGCAACCCAAGCTGCGGGTGCTCTTCCAGAGTCCGACGCCACCCACACCCACATCATCGACCATCACCAGCGTCACGCTTGCAACTAACCCACGGCATCAGCTTCAGAAATCCATCTCATCCGCCTCCCTTAAAATCGAGTCCTCGTCCTCGGACAGCAGCTCCAGTTGTGTGCCCGGCGGCAGCATCTCGGCTCCAGTGAGTCGCCAGCAGTCGAAAGAGATGCCGTACGGAGCTGGGGGAACTGCTGTACCCGGTCAGGATGCTGACGATATCGATGCTGATTGCTGTGTGACGCCATTGAAGATCATGACGGCTGCTGCCAGGCAGCTAATTGACAAGAAGAGCGTGGCCTGGGACGAGCACCGTCTGCTGGAAGTTGAGGAGTTCTCAAATCCCTCCACGCCCGTGCAGCAATCCTCGCGCTACAAGTCGGAGCCTAACCTTTCGAGTTTACTGCCACAGGTGCGCGCCGAGGCGGATCACGACGACGACGGAGCACTCACTCCCATTGTCGAGGGTACTAGCACAATGGCTGCGAGCGGCAGCCACGTTGGCCGATCAATAACCCGTAAGCTGATGAAGGGCGTCAGCATGGGCAATCTCAGATTCCCCTTCAGCACGCCGGAGACAACGAAACGATTGGTGCGAAGTGTTTCTGCTACCCTACGACGGCGTCCCAGTGGCGAGGAGGCTAAGCATGCTCCCTTGCTAGAGGATGTGGATGATAGCGATGAAGAGGAAACGGCATACCATCACGCTGCTGACGAGGAGGATGACGATGATACGCTGTCAGAGAATAATTCCAATGAACTGCCTGCCATGAGCCTGGGCTATCAGCAGATCCTACACAGTAGCGTATACCGCAATATGGATCTGATAACGAGCACACCAGCTCTACATATGGGCCGGCGTTCCATGTCGCCCATTACCAAATCGACTCAACGCATGCCGAAGGCGATGCAGGTGCGAATAATTTTTATTAAGTGCTCGATAAATACTATGCTTGCTATAAAAATATAAGCAGGATTCGATGTGACTAGTATCTGATATCAGGTTTTAATAGTTGAGTAATTTAAAGCTCTTATTGATTTTTTTCTTGAGTTAGGCACTTTATCAGGAAATCAATTGTTTTAATTGCTTGCTAATTAATCAAATAACATCTTGAGATATTAGGCATGGTGTTTCTTAACTCTTAAGATTGCATTTAATTTTTTTACCAACTTAATACAATAAATATTGTTATTCTAGGAATCCATTATGACGCCGCGCTCTCGAAAGCCCGTAATGCTGCTCACAGCTTTGGCTGGCAATGGTGACAAACAGCTTAACCTGAGTCTGTCTGAGCAGGAGGAACAGGACTCGATTGGTGGCACACCCACCAAGCAGCGAGATCCGCCTTCGCTGCACAGCGAGGATGCCACATCCCTGGGCGGCTATGCGGAGATACTCAGGCACCAGCACAGCTTTGGCCTCATCAACTCGCGTCAGCGGACGACTAGCAGCAGCAACAGCAACGAGGACTCCAAGCCCTCGAATGCCTTATCTAGTGATTTCAAGTGAGTTAGATTGACAATTAAGGGACGCACATGGATATAGCTCTTACATGAATCTTATACCTTATCCTTAGAGAATATTTGCTCACACGCAGCGTACTGACGGCCAGTCCGGCGGACTTGTCATTCGCTAGTCGCTCGGATGATTTTGGTGGAGCCAGCACCACACAGGACATCGATGACTTGGACGAATCCGATCTCAGTCCCAGCCTGCTATATTGCCTCGATGGAAATGAACCCACTTTGGCATCGCCACTTGCCACCAGCAATGGACGAAAGCGATCGGCGGGCGCGCCCTTAAAGTCTGTCCTTATTCCAGACGATGACGATGCGAACAACAAGGAGAACATGGAAAATGTCCAGGAGGAGCACTATTCGCGCACCAAAAAAATACTAATTACTTCTCCCGCGGAGTATCCGGGCGAAACGGCCCTCTAGCTTTAAGTCGAGATAATAGCACTCCTTAGGTATTCGAATAATCTAACGTTAAAACCGTTGTACGGTTTTAAAAAATCATCTCTCATCAAAATGTTAAAGAAAAAGATTGCTTCCGTTAAACAAAAAAAAAAACATTTTCGGTTTTAACTTGGCCGCATTCTAAAATTAGGCCTAAGACCTTACATTATAAATGCATGCTTAAAAAACTATAAAATACATATATAATTATATATAATCGGAAAGTAAATGGTGTTATTTATGGCAGGATTCTGGGTGTTAAAGATAAGATGGGGATGTTAAAGTTTTCTTGCTGATTAAATAGTTGAATATGTTTTCAAGTGCTTGAGATAGTAATTTGCCACTTGTGATGGGGAAATATAATGTATTATGCAGTTTTGAGGCCAATTGAAGGATTGTTTAGGAGCGCAGACTAGTTGGGACGATCTAATGTATGGAATTTGCTTAATTGCTTAAATTAAGAAAATAAATTAAAATAACGTTTTTAAGACGAGTGACCTAAATCAAATCAGCCGTTTTTCAACACTAATTATGATGCCCGGCTGGCGCTCGTCAACACTTTTAAAGCCGTCAAACAGCTGATTTTTGTTGATATTTTTCCGACAATCACGAATTTGCCGAAATCTAACATTTCCTTCGATTTTCCAGCGAAACCTGTGTCTAAAATACAAACAAAATGGGAACCTGGGTTCTGGAGGTAGCCAAGATGGGCATGTACATGGCTTTTCCGGTGACGCTCTTTCACATCTTCAATCAGCCCGAGTATTTCGAGGAATGGGTGACCAAAAAGAAGCGCGAGCTCTACCCTCCGGGAAGTAAAAGCCACCACGAAGAACTGCAGCGGGCAATCCGTGAGCATCATGCCCAGCACGACGCCAAAATGATGAAGGCCATGGAGGAGGCAGAGCGCAAGAAGTAAAGATCCTGTTCCAGGCCACCAGCTGGACCTTATCCCTCGTTATATAACTGGGGGCAAGTAAACAAACCAACGCATCTCCCGGTTTCTAGTGACTAACAAAACCGTTCTGTATTTGGCATTTGCGATGCGACGTAATAAAGACTTGTTATATAGTTAACCGAAAAACACTTCAATCGAGGATATGATAAGTGTTTACGACTGTAAATCATCAGGAAATACCTGTGATGCGGCTCCAGGGGATACTCGAAATGCATTTCAGTGCCCAATATAGCACGAGTGCAGTCCGAGTGCCCACCTCGGTGTGGGGGCCTTCACTTCGATAAGGCCCATTACATGATTATTGGGCCACAAGGAGAGCACTCGGGGCTACTTGAAACTAGGTATGTCAGTCAAATATTATCACCGGCAGTAATCGCTTATCTGCTGCAGCCGAGCCCGCTCATCGTACCCGGCTGCTATCAGGAGTCTCCTCCAAAGCCTATAGCTCGGTTGACCGCCAGGTGACCGTTGGCTCTCGAGTGGGCTCGGGTGTGCAGTTATTTTTGTCACAGTTCTTGGGGCCTGGTTTAATCTCAATCCCTTTTTACATGTGTTTTGAGCGTGATGCTCACGATTTTGGCTCCCAGAGAGATTAGATGAACTCCGTCAGATTTACGCCCATTCGATTATTATGTTTCGTCGCAGAGAGACCCATTATCTACTTTTCACACGGCAGCGTCGAACCAATTGTTTAGTCGTAAATCACAAAATACCTGAAATGAGGACTTGATCAAGCCGAAGATGAACTGCTCTTAGCTAATAATATTAATATTAATTAATTTCTTGGTATCGAATGGAGTTTTATGTTTAGAAAGCTTAACTGTATTAATTTGCTTATCCATTTGCAGCTTAAATTTAATTAACAAACATTATTTCAATATAATTTTTTTATGTATAGTTTGGCTTTCATATAAAACCCAGTATACCCCTTGTATTGCGAGATAAAGAAATGCTTTTCCAATGGTTGTTAAGAAAAATATGTCACTTTAACTCTGATTTTGGCACCTTAAGGTGAATAGATAGAGAATTGACATAAATTATGAAGCATTATCCAATTTCGTATTATATTTATATCGCTTAGTTGCTTACATATCGTAATAACTAATAAAATCGATAAAATAAAGCCTTTGTCAAGTCCTGTTTAGAGTTCATTGAACAGTATTTTTGAAAATCTTGTGAATTATTTTTGAGTCGTTATACAAAGGATTACATAAAAACTATAATTATTCTCTGTTATTCTCTTAGGGGACGTGCAGAACCGAATCCACTCAACCCAAACCTGATGCAATCCGTAGGGCGAGTGGGGGATACTTCGCAGCAGGGCATAATCTGGGAATTGATTGTTCTTATAACGACGTGTGTTATTGGTGGAAGCGAGACAAGTGTATCGGCAATCGTTTAATTAGCTACCTCGGCTTTTAACTGATTTTTGGCGCTCTCAGCGACGCGGTGCCTCCACCTACGCCGCCTCCTCTTTCTCCTGCTCCGATCGAGAGTAGTTACTGTTAGTCACTGATTTACGGGTATGACATGCAGTACTTCGCTGTCGACGTCTCTGTCGGCAGCGGCGCTTTAGTTATCGCATGGAAAGCGATTTTTCCAGCCAAATAACGGTAGCGTGTCGAATTCAGTTCACTTGCAACGGTCGAGGAGAAAGCATCTACATCATAATGTCCAAGGGATCGGTTGTGTGGCAATATATTGCCGGTCTGTCGGCCAGCTTCGGCGCCCTCTGCATGGGCGCCAGCATCGGCTGGTCCTCGCCCGTGGAGACGATGATATCGAAAAGCTATGACTATGGCTTCCCGATCACGTCTAGCCAGTTTGGCTGGATATCCTCGCTTCTAACGCTGGGCGCCACGGTGATCTGCATACCCATCGGCTTCGCCATTGACTGGATAGGGCGCAGGCCCACCATGTTGGCCCTGATCCCGCCCTATATGGTGGGCTGGATCCTGATGATCTTTGCGAATAACGTGGCCATGCTATACTGTGGACGCTTCATACTGGGCATGTGTGGCGGGGCGTTTTGTGTGACGGCGCCCATGTACTGTACGGAAATCTGCCAGACGGCGCTGAGAGGCACCATCGGCGCCTTCTTCCAGCTGCTGATTGTGTCGGGCGTATTATATGGGTATTTGGTCGGAGCCTTCCTGCCGCTGCTAACCATTAACATTCTCTGCGCCATCCTGCCTCTGATATTTGCCGCCATCCACTTCTTTATGCCGGAATCCCCGATTTATTTGGCCCTCAAGGGACGACATGAGGATGCTGCAGCCGCCCTGCAGTGGCTCCGCGGCAAGGATGCCGACATCGACGAGGAGTTCAAGGAAATCCTTGAGGAGACACAGAGGCAGAAAGAACAACCCAAGGTACGTATTAAGATATTAATCCACAGACTAAGGCTGTAAACGCGAATGTAGGATTATGAACTTCATTTGGAATTTGAATATCCGTTTTGGCTTACTTACTTTCGTAATTTTGGATAAGTCGCATATAATCTATTTAAACATGGCACTAACTGAGCGGTAGTTATGTCGTTAGTAATCCGTATATATCATCAGATTTGAAAAGAATTATAGCTGGGTAGATGTATGTATACGGGATACTGACAGATAAAAAAATAATATCTATTCGAAATTCTACAATTTTTATTAATATTTAAAATAAATTCTATCCACTGAAACATCCAAACCCACCCGAAATCGAATCTAATAATCTAAATACTAATCAATTTATTCCCTATGTATTAAGGGTGATTTTACTATTTTTTATTGGTTTTGGTTATCATATCATTGTTTATTACATTTATCGTATCTAACTAGTACCGCATTATTAGTCAACCCTCTAGGATCATATGTTAGTGCCGCTATATAAATGTAAAATGTATAGCTATAATGTGCATTATATTTCTCAATTACAGACCAACATCCTGGTGGCCCTGCGTCGCCCCATCGTCTTGAAGGGTCTCCTCATCGCTGTGCTGTTGCAGGTGTTCCAACAGTGGACGGGAATCAACGCTATCTTGTTCTACTCCTCCTCTATTTTCGAGGATACGGGATCTGGTCTATCCGGCACCGATGCCACACTTATTATCGGAGTCGTCCAAGTCGCCAGCACTTTTGTCGCAGTGCTTATTATCGACAAGGCTGGCCGACGAATTCTGCTCCTGATCTCCGGCATCCTGATGGCCGTGACCACGGCTCTGATGGGCGTATACTTTCAGTTAAGCGAGAGCAATCCGGGATCGATGGACAACTTCGGTTGGCTGCCCATCGCCAGCATCTGCATCTTCATTGTGTTCTTTTCGATCGGTTTTGGGCCGGTGCCGTGGCTGATCATGGCCGAGCTGTTCTCGGAGGATGTAAAGAGTGTGGCGGGATCGATTGCCGGCACCTCCAACTGGCTGTCGGCCTTCATGGTAACGCTGCTCTTCCCGATCCTCAAGGAGGGAATTGGTCCGGGGCCCACCTTCTGGATCTTCACCGTGATCGCTGTGCTCTCCTTCCTCTACTCGCTGTTCTTTGTGCCCGAGACCAAGGGCAAGACGATAATCGAGATCCAGCGCATTCTCTCCGGCGGCAAGGTGGAGAAGATTGACGACGATGAGAACAAGACATGAGGCTGCTTAATCAGTTTTAAACGCTAGGATACTATTTTTCATGTTCTCTGTAAGCCAATAGGGAAAAGTTATGTGTAAGATGTGACGATCCTAATCAATAAAGTTAAATACATACATTGTATACATATATATTCGAAACGAACTACAGAATTTTGGTAACTATATTGATATATGGGTAATTCTCCAGAAAGCTCAACTGCAACCAATAAATTCAATATCTTTAAAGTATGGTTGTTATCATATATTTCAATAGGCAATCAATTCATATTAAATAATATAAGCAAATTTAACATATCCTCATAATACATTTTGAAATATTTTAAAGAATTCAGTTGTTAATTTTGTTTGGATTCATCTTCTTAAAGCGTTTCATTATGGAAACTTTAATATATAAAAAATAAATCCACATTAAAGTTGATATTTAAAATATCAATTTCGCTGAAGCGATATCGAGTAGCTTTCCCGTTATTCACAGTGTGCCCAGTAGATGTTTGAAAATTAAAAAAAAAACCCTCAGTGTTCCATTTTCCACCGTTCCGATTCAAATCGAGAAGCTTTCCCGCAAAACGTAACACTTGACGCGTGCATTTCGCAGTTATCACTGGTCACACTGTACGGCCGGCTGAATAGTGTTCTTTAATTCAGTTCTTTGTTCAATTTACTTGGAAATTCAGCTTTTTGTAACTTATACAAGATTTGTAGAACGTTTAGTCCAACTTGGGATTTACTGTTTAACACACAAATGAGCAGGTCTCATTAAAAACGCGCTGTAAGGTGTTGTCAGGTGAAAGAGGTTGCCATTGAGGTGGTATCGTAAAGTGGTAAAGCGGCACAATTGCAGTTGGCTAACAGAAACCGGGGAATCCCTTAATTCGTGTCAAAATAAACCTCGCCGTGGGACACGTCAGCAAACACTGGTCCAACCCTTCTCTAGAAAAGAGCACGAATGCAGCAGCAACTTCAGTGCAGAAGCGAAAGAATTTATTTTACAATTACATTTAGCAGGGAAGTATATAGCAGCTATCTTCATCATGGGCGACAGCGGAGTTAACATGCAGGCCACCGAAATACAGGTGGGTTCCTCTTCGTAGTTACTCACTCCGTATTGACTATACAAGTTGCGTTGCTCCCCCATAGCCTCGCGACTATCAATTGCGTCTGGTGGACTACATAACCAGGCATAATGGCATCATCTACTTGCCCACCGGATCCGGCAAGACCTTCGTGGCCATCCTTGCCCTCAAGCGCTTCTCCCAGGACATGGACAAGTAAGTGTTTCTCAGCCGTAATTAAGCATTCGACACGCCGAATACTCTTTGTGACGTGCTTTTGGCGATATGTTTACACTTCCTATTTAACCAGAACCATCGAAAACGGTGGCAAGCGGGCGATCTTCATGTGCAACACCGTGGAGCTGGCCCGCCAACAGGCCGTGGTACTCAAGCGCTACACTAGCCTCAAGATCGGATTTTATGTGGGCGAGCAGGGCGTGGACGATTGGCCGCGGAAGAAATGGACTGACGAGATTCGCGATAACCAAGTGAGTTATGGGGGGGGGCAATGGGGAGAAGCGATGACGTGTTCCTGGCAAACAAGAATGCTGCACATCGGCACGTTTCAAATACATACACGTACAATTCACATACATAAGCGCACTGGGTACTCGAGAGAAATAGGATCAGCATTTTTTTGACTGCACATGGCGTCCGATTTCCACTCTAATAATTTAGCTGTAACTTGAACTGCATATTTATTTGTATTTGTACTCTGTATGTTCAAATATCTTATCCCCAGATGAATATGCTTTATGTTTATACTTCTCAGATAGGGGTTTGGGGTAATTACAGCCTCAAAACTGAATGTAAAGTTTCCTAGATAATGGAAAATATACATTTTCACAATATTTTTTGAAAAAAAAAAAATGAATTCAAGGATCCCAGTTCTCATTAAGAGCTTCTTTTATAAATTATGGAAACAAAGATATGTTCTAAATCTAGCATTATTGATACAACAAAGTTGCTTTAAAATCAAATTAGAAGAAGCATATGTATTTATCTAAATTATAACATCGCCAATAAGTCGCTATTTTATTGGAACACCCCATAAACATCATATGTTACTTCACTAGGTTCTGGTGGGCACGGCCCAGGTGATACTGAACATCATCGCTGAGCACTACTTGGAACTCGGCTCAATAAGCATTGTCGTTATAGACGAATGTCACCACGGCACTGGCCATCATCCATACCGCGAGTTCATGCGATTGTTCCTATTTGTTGACCAAAACCAAAAGTTGCCTCGCGTGGTGGGTCTCACCGGAGTCTTGATCAAGGGTAATGAAATCAAGCATGTGGCCAAGAAGCTACAGGAGCTGGAGACGACATATCGCGGAAAAATCATCACCGTGTCCGACTCCCAGGAGATGGAGAACGTGATGCTGTAAGGAAACGGGCTCGTTAATGCGAATCCCTCACGATATTCTCTCTCGCTTTCCAGCCACTCCACCAAGCCCAAAGAGTTCCTGATCCTGTATCCATCCCAGAATAAGACCTTTGATGTCGTCCTGCGCATTGATGCGAACATTGCGACCTTCTTCCAGACCCTGGACTTAATGGACATTGGCAAGCAGCCGGTGCGCAAGTCTAAGGGATTGTTGGAGCAGCGTGACCCGCACAAGAAGGCATCTGTAAAGACGCTGTTTAACGACTTCCAGTTCCAGATGAAGGAGTACGGCATTTATCCCGCCTCCATAGCCATTGTCTCGCTGATTGTCGAGTTTGAAATAAAAAAGCGACAGGCAGAGACACTCTCCCTGAAGACGATGTACAGAGGCGCCATCCAGTTGTGCGAGTATATCCGTCATCAGTTAGAGTTGAAGCTGCACGACATGGTTGATGACGACGACCCGGTAGACACGGAGGAAGTTATCATGACCTTCTCCACCCCGAAAGTGCAGCGTTTCCTGCACTACCTTAAGAAGACATTCGCCGGTAAGCAGCCAAAGGATATCTGCTGCCTGGTCTTCCTGGAGCGCCGGTACTCCTGCAAGTGCATTCTCGGCATGTTGCTGGCCTTCATCAAGGCCACGCCGGAGTTGCGCGATGTGTTGGTGCCGCAGTTCGTGGTGGGTCGCAACTCTATCGCCCAGGATTTTGGGAACATCTTGGAGCGCAAGCGGCAGAAATCGGTGTGTGCTGCTAAATTATTTAGTTAACGTCATCTAGGGTCTTAACTATTTTCTTATCTTATTCCTACGTCTCCCAGGCAATTCAGCAGTTCCGGGATGGTGAAGCCAACCTAATGGTCTGCTCCAACGTACTGGAAGAGGGTATCGATGTGCAGGCCTGCAATTATGTGCTCATCTTGGATGCTCTTAAGACCTTCAACATGTACGTGCAGACGAAAGGACGGGCTCGTTCCAAGGAGGCCCAGTACGTGCTATTCTCGTCGGATGCGGAAAAGGAAAAGGTCTCACAGCAGATTAGACAGTATCGCGAGGCCCATGCCGAAATTGGCGAGTATCTGAAGGATCGGGTTCTCGAACGAGCTGAACCGCATATTAATGAGATCACCGAGCACTTCCGGGACATAATACCGCCGTTCAAGAACGAACATGGTGCTCTTCTATTGGCCAGCAACTCCCTTATTCTACTCCATCGTTATTGCCAGAGCTTGCCATCGGATGCCTTTGGCTTTGTGATTCCCTGGATCAATTTGCTTGGTGACAGTGAGCTCAGGGAGCGCTTCGGTGATTCTGCTGCTAGAAAGTCAGTGGTCTCCATAAGTATGCCACTCACTTCCAGGCTAAAGGAAACGATTTATGTAAGTTACAGCTGAATGAGGCACTGATATCGAAGTTTCTAAATTGATTTTATTCTTTTAGAGCGATCTCATGGACTGTTCGAAATCCGCTAAAGTGTCGGCTGCCTTCAAGGTTTGCAAACAACTCTATCTTTTGGGAGAACTCAACACGCGATTCCTGCCCTTCACATTGAAGGAGCGGTTGACAGCCATTGCTGACGTCCACTTTGAGCACTGGAAGAAGTACGGCGATGATGGTAAGTTCTCCATTCAGTGCTCGTTCAGAGATACTCGATATATCCTCCATTTACTCTATTATTTAATTCCTTTCAGTGACTGCGGTGGTCCGCAAGGAGGAGACAAAGATGGGCACCTACAAAACCGCCTGTCCGACGGAGTTCTTCGACGCCAGGCCCCGTGTCGGTGAAGTGTGCTACGCCTACGAGATCTTTCTGGAGCCGCGTTTCGAGCAAAACGATTACACGGCGCACATGTATTTGAACCTGCAAACCGCGTGCAATTATGCCCTGTTGCTGCGCAACAAACTTCCTCGCCTGGCGGAGATGCCGCTGTTCAGCAACCAGGGCGAGGTGTGTGTTCGTGTGGCAGAAAATCCATTGGAAGTAGTCATCGAGAATGAAGAGCAGCTGGAGTTGTTGCACCAGTTCCATGGCATGTTGTTTCGCGATATGCTACGTATCTGGCAACCATACTTCGTGCTAGACCGACGCAGCAAGGAGAACTCCTATCTAATTGTTCCCCTGACCGTGCTGAGCGCTGGTCAGCGTAAAGATATCAATTGGCCATTGGTCACAAAGTTCCAGAGATTGCCCCGCCCGCAGAAGGTCAGTGTACAGCAGCGCAAGCAGCAACCGGCTCCCCGTCCCGAGGACTTTGAGGGTAAGATAGTAACTCAGTGGTATGCCAACTATGAAGAGAAGCGCATGCTGGTCACCAAGGTGCACAAGGAACTCACCCCTTTGAGCATGATGGAGGGTCAGCACCAGGACAAGACCTACTACGAGTTCACCATGTCCAAGTACAGCAATCATATCGCAGACGTGGTGCACCGCGACCAGTTCCTGATCGAGGTAAGGGAACTCACGGAACAGCTCAACTTTTACGTCCAGAACAGGGTCAAGACGTCAGCACAAAGCAAGGCCAGGGCTAAAGTGGTGCTGATACCGGAGCTTTGCTTTAACTTCGCCTTTCCTGGCGATCTCTGGCAAAAAGCCATCTTTCTACCAAGCATTCTGCGGCGCTTGCATTTCCTCCTTCACGCAGAGGCCCTGCGGAAGCGACTCAATGCCCATCTCGGACTCGACAAGCTACCCATTAATGGAATAAATTATAAGCCCAAAGCCCTGGAGATCGATTGGTCGCTCAAGAGGAACGTAGATCCTCTGGGAAATGCTGTGGCTAACGAAGACTTCGAGGAGCCCCGCTCCCTGCTAGAGCCGATGCCCACGAAGTCCATTCTGACGGAGATGGAGAACCTCAAGATCACCGACTTTGAGAATTCCTGGCAGGAGTACATGGAGCCAATAGATCTGTCGCTGCACATCATGGGCACCTATCCGGTGGAGCTGGCCTACTACTACAAATTCACGCAGGGATATCTGTCGAAGATAGACGAAATGGAGTTCGAGGACTCTATGTTCTGGGCGAATACACAGTTCAAGATGCCCAATAGGAATATTTATGGCACTAGACCGGCAGTAAGGACGCAGAATGACCTGCCGGCTCTGATGCCTACCACTTCGACTGCTGACCCTAACATGGAGAGCCGCCTCTCCGTCCTGCACATTAGCGTGTCCGATGACCACATAACACCCGCAGAGCAAGGACAATTTCTGGCGGCCCTCACCTCGGCGGGCAGTTCGGATGTGTACGATATGGAGCGTTTGGAGCTGCTGGGCGACTCCTTCCTCAAGCTGAGCGCCACGCTTTACCTGACCAGCAAGTATCCGGAGTGGAACGAGGGCACCCTGACGCAGGTCAAGTCCAAGCTGGTGTCGAACAGGAATCTGCTGTACTGCCTTAACGATACAGACATACCCACGAGGATCAGTAACTCGCTCTTTACTCCGAAGTACACGTGGATACCGCCTAGCGTTAGTCTGCCGCACAACGTGCTGGCGTTGTGGCGGGAGAAGCCAAAGTTGGCGGAACTGGTGGGTCCCCACAATCTGCGCTCTCTGGCGCTCAGCGAGCAGGAGTCTCTGTCCAAGGGCACCTGCAGCGAAGACACCTATCGCAGTTTTGTCGAGAGCTGCCAGGGCAACGTGAACTCCCATCACGCTGGCGCCGACTTCTCCGCTGAGGTGAACTTCTGCGTGGGCCTGACCAAGATTGCCAACAAGGTGGTAGCCGATACCCTGGAGGCGCTTCTGGGCGTGATCGTTAAGAACTATGGACTGCAGCACGGCTTCCGGATGCTGGAATACTTTGGCGTGTGCAAGGAGGACATTGGAAAGCCGCTTTCCCAGTTGCTGGACCTCAGCTTGGGAGGTTCCAAGATGCGGACGAATGTGACCACCACGGAGATCGATGGCTTCCTCATCAATCATAGTTATCTGGAGGAGAATCTGGGCTACACGTTCAGAGATCGTGGCTACCTGCTGCAGGCCCTCACCCATCCTTCCTATCCAACCAATCGAATCACAGGCTGCTACCAGGAGCTGGAGTTTGTGGGCGACGCCATTCTGGACTTTCTCATCTCAGCGCATATTTTTGAGAAAAATACTAAAATGACCCCCGGCCAGCTCACGGATCTACGCTCGGCGCTGGTCAACAATACGACTCTGGCCTGCATTTGTGTGCGGCACAAGCTGCACTTGTTCATCCTATCGGAGAACGCCTTGCTTTCGGAGACTATTACCAACTTTGTGAAATTTCAGGAGAGCCAGGGCCATCGGGTGACTAACCACGTGCGTATTCTCCTCGAGGAGAGCGACATTCATAGCACTCCCCTGGACAATGAAGATAATTGCGATATGACTGAGGTAGAGGGGGCTTTTCAAGCTATAACACAGGATGCAAAGGAGGCTGGACCGCGCAAGGGCGACTTTAACATGTCGCAGAATGTGGATGTGCCGAAGGCTCTGGGCGACGTCTTGGAAGCGCTAATTGCAGCCGTTTATCTCGATTGTCGCGATCTGAACCGCACTTGGCAGGTAATCTACAACCTCTTCGAGCCGGAAATACTGGAGTTCTCGCGGAATGTGCCTATCAACCCGATCCGCCAGCTCCACGAGCACAAGCTAGCAAATCCCGTCTTCAGTTCACCCATTGTCGACCAGGAGATGGTGATGATGAGCTGCCAGTTCACCTGCATGGAGAAGTCCATAAAAGTGTACGGATTTGGCAACAACAGGGATCAGGCTAAGATGGCAGCTGCCAAGCACGCGCTACAAAAACTGGCCAAATGTGAGGCCTAAGCCAATATCCAATGTACTCCCAAGTCTGTGTTGTTTAACCTATGATCATCTCCATTCCGCTTTCATGGGATATTTCGGTCTCCAAATGCTCCCTTAAAAGCGGAATGGATATTGTCTTAGATGAAATACAAATTCAACAAAATAAAGCACATTCGATCAATTCATTCAATGCTAACGGAATGCTTTCGAACAATTCATCCAATTTTTGTAGATAAGTTTTAAAGGGTTTTTAAGTGTTAAATTTATATTCGAAGTCCTGTCGTAAAATTATGCAGATAAATTGATTATCATCCTTAGAATCACTCAGGACTTCCAATTTAATTTTTAAATTGGTTCAGCTTGGAACCAAAATAATATTCGTATTTAAAATTAAAAATGTATCAATTTTTTTTTTCATTTTTTTAGGAAAGAGTTATATTTGAAATTTTCAAACAAAATTTCGCGTTAGGTAAAAATAAACATTTCAAACAAAACAAGAGACATTTTTTATAATCTATGTTAAATCTCATAAATAAGTATTTTTGTATTCAATTTAAATAAAACCATTTGTTTTTTTATTATTTTGCGTTTTTATTTACCGCGGGCATGCTATTTAGTTAGATTTACATTCGGCGACGTCGTCAACGACTTAAAGCGCCTCTTATTTACAATAAAAAAATGCCGAGTGCATTCTCCTCCCACTCCCACCGATCCTCCTCCGCCCGTTTTCTTTGTTGGACTGGCCCTGCTGGGATATTTTAGTGCTTCGCGAATTACAAATTATAGTAAGTAACAATCGGAGTTATCCGTAATCAACAGAAATCAAGATGGTTAAGAATACTCATATGTTAAAACGAACCGAAGAGCACTATATACGCTTACATTTTGGAATGATTAATCTAGCAAAACGAAATACGAACCTAAAACAAAGTTCAACACACACACAAGTAATAGGTATACAACTAAGGGGGAATGCGACGAGTGTGCGCAATCCGGATTGAGATAATGTAGAGATTAATTTGCTCGCCCTTCGAAAGCGCGATTCACACGCGACAGGTGCAATCCGGTTTGTTGATGCTGCGTTGTCTGGTCTGCAGGTTGCGCAGGGCTGCACCGCCGTACTGAATACCGCTGCCTATGCGCTCGGGATCCAGCTCGCCCGTCTCAATTTTAGCCAGAATGGTCTTCGAGCACTTGAGAAAGGCCTCTTCCACGTTCTCTCCAGTCTTGGCGCTTGTCTCCAAGAAGATGAGCTCTGTGTGGGGAGAGGTGTTATTAAAAGTAAATAAAGTAAACGTAAAGCTTATTAACAAACCGTTCTCCTGGGCAAATGTGCTGGCCTCCAAGAAGGTCACATCGCGCGCCTCTTCCAAGTCCTTCTTGTTGCCCACCAACAGAATCACAATGTTTGGACTTGCCAAGGTACGGGCATCATTCAGCCAATTTGTCAGGGCATTGAAAGAGTCCCTCGATGTGGCATCATAGACGAGGAGAGCTCCTGCAGCACCTCGATAGTATGATCTTGTGACCGACCGGAATCTCTCCTGTCCGGCCGTGTCCCAGATCTGCAGCTTCACTGACTTCCCGCCCACATTCACGATCCGCGAGCCAAACTCTACGCCAATGGTGTGCGAGCTGTCGTCTTTGACTGTCAAAGTTTATTACTTAAAATATTCAAATTTTCAGGGTAAAAATGCACTGCAACTTACACTTGCTCTCGATGAAGTGATGCAAAAGACAACTTTTGCCACTGCCAGCACTGCCGATGATCAGGAACTTGAACAGATAATCTAGTTAAGTACCCCACACAAAAATTAATTAGAGACAATCATTAATTAGTTATTTCTGCAGTGACAAACCGTATGTTTCCGACATTATTTTTGTTCGTCTTCTGCGTATTTATGTCTTCTTTGTTTGCGTGAATCAGAAGTCCCTTGGCCTATTTCCGGGCTGGTCGATCTGCT
This sequence comes from Drosophila pectinifera, assembly GCA_008042775.1. Classification (NCBI taxonomy): domain Eukaryota; kingdom Metazoa; phylum Arthropoda; class Insecta; order Diptera; family Drosophilidae; genus Drosophila; species Drosophila pectinifera. The sequence continues at coordinate 137,142 of VNKC01003971.1, read as the reverse complement.
GGTGCGGATGGGCACTAGAAAGTGCGCAGGGTGCAATCGAAATCCGCAATATCCGCCGTTGAAAAAGTACGTTTAAACAATTAACAAAAAACTGTGTTAAATGGTCTCTTAATCGTCGTTCTGTAAGGCTGTTACAGGGTAACAGAAAAACACCGAGAGTGCGTAGGTGTGGCCAGGTGCGATTAATGGGGTGAATCATGATGCGTTTGCCCAATTGTTTACCTTCAAAAGCCTTACAAATTATTGGAAATATAATTAGATTTATTAGTTTAAGTCTTTTTTGCTGTTTTCGTAAAAACCCTTTGCCTTCCCAAGTGGTTTAAAGGGTTTGTCTTTATCCCAATGAGGAAAATGAGTACATATTTTAGAAATCACGCTATTTTTCGTAGGGATAATGCAAAAAGTATTTATTGTTCTACATATGTCCAGATGTCCCTTTCACCCATATTCATAGCTTTATATGTATATGTACGTATATGTACAAGTTTAATACATTTTCAGGCGATAGAGCGCCTATCCTAAGAATCCTTTTGTTTTTCAGTAGCATAGTTCTGATAGCAATTAATTGGATCCTTTGCCGTGAAAACCGAGTAGGCCAATTTGCTGCCCCTGAAGTTCTGTAAAATCACCATAGGTAAAATCTATTAAATGGTACTTCTGATAAGAACATTAGGCCCTACCTTCATGTCGCCGGAAATCAGTGACCACAAGTAAATGAAAACAGCCGGTATTACTGTGCAAAGGACGAAGAGCTCGAAAGTGTTCAATTCACCGAAAACCGAGACTTTCATTGTGATTTTTTAAATTTAAAGCAATTTTTAGCCAATAGATCTGGTTTGTTGATGACAAATTGCTCTTCTCCCGTAGACCAAACAGGGCTGCCAACCCTCGCAACAACGAAGGGCCATACTGCTGTGGTATTTTTTAGTAAATTCGATTTATCCAATTATTGCGAATCTTTAGATCCAGGAGAAAAGTAATTTATTGGAAAAAATATGGCTTTCCGCATACCTTTTGGCAAGAAGCACGCTGAGATCGCGTCGTCCTTGTGAGTATACATATGCTGCCTTACATCCTACAACCAGGATTCACCGAAATTCTTGCCCGCTCGGACTGCAGAACACACATTGCATAATCACGTTCAGAGAACTCCAAAATAATGTCTTATTTTTTTAGCATTCGATCTGGAGCTGGATTTGGTGGAGCGGCTGGCCTGGCGGTGCTCTACTACACCGACTGGAAGGTGGTCCTGCAGTATATGCCGATCTACGGCTCCAAGTTCGACAAGAGCGAGTAACTTCGACTTAGTCAAGCACAGCCCATATACAGACTCGATGTTTTGCTTGGTGTAATAAATTAAGTTAAAACTATAGTCGACGTGTGTGTACAAAATGTTTATTACTGAAAAATCGTATATTACAAATATGTAAGTTCGTAGAGGCAACGAAAATCTGTTAGATTGTTAGAACGTACCTTCTTTCCCTAGCTAACTTGTCGCTAGTGCTTAAGTAACCTTTGCTTAAGACCTACATTAATTTCTAGCCTATTTTGATTAAGGATCGTGCAAAAAGTACATCGGCGAACTGCGCATTCGAGTGGTAGAGGTTTACTAAAACAATTCTTTTAAAAAAAAAAGTATTAGGAGATTGCAAATTGGAAGCCCGAATCGACCGGCGATTTAAATCAATTATGATAGTTAATTTGGAATTTTGCTTAAGTTCTAGTTTGTCCTGTGTAAAAGCATCCTAAGGATCCGGTTCGACGAAGGAGGCGGGGAAGAGTCCGGTTTTGTGGGTGCGCGCATGCGTGCCCTTGTACCAGCCATTCTTCTGTTTGCGCTGCACGTAGATTATGTCACCCACATGTAGCTCCAGTTCGATGTCACTGTTCGGTGGATACGGCACAATGCACCGGAAGCGACTGCAAAAATAGATGCAATTTAATATCTCCGTCTTTTATCCAGACCAAGACTCACCTTTCCCTAGTGCAGTAGGCTGACTTGGTAGTGGCACTGGCCTTGATGGCTGCCTCGGTGATCACATTGCTGGTGGGACAAAGCACATGACCCGCATCCAGGCTGTGCGACTTCCGATGACTGGGTGCAATAATCATATTGGCATGCAATTGCGACTGGCCACCCCCGCTTCCAGTAGTCAGCGCTTGCTGCTGTCCACCTGCTTGATAGATAGTTGAAGCCACGGAAGAGGCGGGTGGTGGCGACGCCGCATTGCTGTACATACTGCGAAACGTGGCTGCATCTAGGGATTGCCTTGCGCTGCATTAAGATTCAATAGTTAGTTAAATTTGTAGCTATTTTTAGATTAAGATCAACGAACCAAATCAACTGGGGACGCTCCTTGTTGCCCTTGATGCGTTGGGATCCGTAGGAAACACTGGTGGTGGTGACTGCAGGCAGTTGTTTGGGCAGAAACTGTTGCTGCTGTCCTGCAGGTTTTACAGCTGCTGTCGTTGTGGGGGTTTCATTAAGCGGCTGACTGTGCTGCAGTTGACTGGGACACGAACCGGATCTAAAAAGGAATAAAAAAATTACTTAAATTTTTTTAATATTATCTCTGCAGCAATTACCTCACGTGCACTGGGTGTATTTTTGCCGTTGGTTTAGTTGTGATTTCAACGCTGGAGTTGATGGCTTCCTTCGGCGTTTGGTGCAGCGATGCACCCGGGGATTTAGAGCGCGTTTTCATATGCGTTAGACGTCGCATAAGGCCCACTGCCCCGGAAGAACTGCCGCTGCTCGATGCTGTGGCGGTGGCGGCGGCATCTACCTGCTTGGGTTCCGACTTTCTGTTGAAGAGCGCCTCTACCGGCTTTGTCCACACGGAGGAGCAGCTCGTGGTCGTGGCGTTGGCCTGTTGCTGACGCGGCGGCAAGTCCGGTGGTTGCATGGGCAGCATGTTATTGAGACGCACCTCCTGGGCCACCGGTTGCTGCTGTGGGTGCACCTCTTGAGCATCCGTACTCTGGGGAATATATTTCCACTGGTGCATTAACTGCTGCTGGTCGCGGGTGCGCAATGGCGTCAGGTAGTTTCCCGGGAAGACGCCGGTTATATCTAGCCAGTTTTTGCCCTTAAACCAACCGTCTACACACCGCTCAGTCACAATGTAAACGCAGCCCTTCTTCAACTCCAGCTCGTCCGTTTGTCGTGGCTTGTACGGGAAAAGGGCCAAGTATCCCCAAGGCAAAGTGGGCGGCATCTGCTGTTGGACATTAGTCTTGAGCACGCGTGATGACTGCGAGACGGTGCTGGGTTTAGGGGCCACCTCCAGGCGACTTAGCTCGTGAGGCAGACTGAGGATCTCAGCCGAATGGCGATTAGTCTGCAGCAGACTCAAAGGAGCTCCTCCTCCGAGCAATGCATTCAGCGAGTGCCGCTTCTCCTTGGCTCCCTTGTCCCTAAAGCGAACCGATCCTGACCCAGAAGCCACTACATGCTGAGGTGTATTCGGCAGCGATGACTGGTGATTCGGGCTGCAATTGTTCGAGCTGGACGTGGAGCTGGAGTTACTGCTAGCCGGCGTGCTGTTGCTGTTTGACGATCCCGAGCTGGACTCCGTAACGACGGTGGGATCGATTAGGGGAACTGGAGGAAGCGCACGCTGACCCTGCTGCAACGGCGGATGGCATGGTGGATGGCTGATCACGCCGCTGTCCAGCAGCTTCTTGGCCGCTGCGTTCAGCTCGACGAATGCTATCGGAAATATGCCGATGGTCTGGCCGATGCGTCCCTCGGCCCAGTTATGATCGACGCGTCGCAGGACGTGAATCACCGTGCTTTTCTTGAACTCGAGGCATCCCTCCTCATCGTTTGGTCCCATCTTGAAGTCGTACATGGCGATGCACTGAGGCATGGGAAGTGGCACTGACACCTTCACGTAGTTGATGGGGAAGGTTCCTTCCTGGCCATTGGCCTGGCCGACGAACCAGTTATTGTCGATGCGGTGTTTAAGCAGTATCAGATCCCCCTTCTTGAACTTCAGATCGCTGACTTCACTGGAGGCGAAATCAAAGAGAGCATAGGCGTGGGGGAGTAGGAAGCGGCGTTGCTTCTGGCGCGCCGTTTGAGATTGCTGCTGAGATTGCGACTGCTGCTGAGATAGCGGCTTCTTCTGGAGATGGCTACCGGGCATTGCCGCCGATTCCGCTGATGGCTGCATTTTCTGCTTCTCCGACTGCGATTCGTGCTCTTCGTTTTTGCTGTCACCCTTGCCAGCGGCTGCGGACTGTTTCATGCCTAATGCAGGAGGAGGAGGAAGGGAGACACAGAGTTATATTCATGGTAAAGTAAAAGCAGTTCAATTGCCAATGCCACTTAGCCGCACTTTCAGCGTAGGCTGTTGCTGTGCCAGATGAGAGTGCGATTGGCGTGGGCGGCGTCGTTACCTTCCAATATTCGCATCAGCAAGACGTTCGGTGGCAGCTCGTCAATTCTCACCGAGACCAAAATCCGGCATTCCGGGCATCGCAACTTGTGCTGACTGGCAACAATGTCCTGTGACGAAGAGTTGCCATTAGATTCCAAAAGAAAAACCACTTGCATTCCATTACACTCACCAGCAAGCACTTGCGACAAAAGGTGTGCTGGCAGGGCAACACCTTCGAGGTGGTGTCCAGCCGCTCCAGGCAGACGGAGCACTCCAACAGGTCGTTTAGCGTGTGCGCGTCCATCGCGATCACTTATGCAAAGCGAAGCAAAAGCTCGACTCAAGGATGGTCACTATTTGAATTTCGTGCAGGGCAACATTCCAAAACGCCACTTACACACACACAAGGAGGCACACGCACACCGACACACTAGGAATGGCAATTCCAGGTCGCGCTTAGGAAATATGAACCTATTGTTGAATGGGTTGCAAACTAACCAACTATAGTTCGATGTTCTGATTCAAATTATCACTTTATTGAGCTATGCAGCGTATTTGAACTAATTGTTTAAGTTGAGTATGTGCAGCCGAAGCTCGTGGCCATTATGCTAAGCGGATATGTATGCACACGAATATAAAACCAGCTTCTTGAGGCACAGTTCAGGCTATACAGTTGTAGACAGTTGAAAAATTTAACAGCTTTCAGCTCTTGACAAAAGCAAATATCCTATAAAAAAAATGATTTATTTTACATGTTTAATTTTTATGTATTTCAAGTTTTCCTCTTAGTGTTCTTTAATAAATAATATACTTTTATATTCCGTTGCTAAACTTATTTGCCCTGCTGTTTTCATTTTAGTGTGACCTCTCCTTGCCGTAGAGATTTTCTAACTGCGCATTCTTAGCTAGTGCTGGAAGCCGACGGCAAACAGTGTTGTGTAAAACTAAATTCCTTTTGTTTTTTATTTCAACCAAAACACGTGTGCTTTGGTCTGATAGTGCCGTGAAATTGTATTTTAATATATTTAAAAGGCACGTGGTGTAATCAAGACACCATGCCGAAGGTACGCAGCACCCCGGGCAAGCCCCGGACGCAGGGATTTAACCACTCCAACCACTCGATGAACCCGGAGCGCTCCAAGGAAGGCCTCAAAGGAGTCGCCCACCCCCGTACCAAGGGCACAATCAAGCGGCTGCAGATGTACCGTAACTTCAAGGCCAAGCGCGACCGCACTGGAAAGATCCTTACACCGGCCCCCTTCCAGGTAAGTTCCATTCAACAGGTGGTAGCAAAATTAGGTGTAGTGTTTATGGTTTTGGTAAAAGGTACTATGAACCGTTTAAAACCTTTGGAGCGAATTTGTAGGTGTCTTTAAGGACTTTTAAGTTTATTGCTTCCGATTTTTTGCTTGCAATTTAACCGAAACTAATTATCAATTCGTTTGATTCACAACAGAACTAAGGTAACGATAAAAAAATAATATAATAATATTGAGCCATCAGCCTCCCACCGCGACAAGCAGATGCTGCATGTGATGTCCTCGGACATCTCGTCCAGTTTATCATTTAGGTCATCCAGCTCCTTGCTCAGATCGTCGATATTGTCCGAGCTCTGGACTTCCATAACTGCAAGCTGGTCCAACAGTGCCAAGCGCTCGACCTCCAGCTCTTGCACTATCAACTGCATTGACTGCTCCTGTTCCTGGAACTTTTCTTGGATGGTCACATAGTTCGATATCTCCTGTTGCAGTTGCAGTAGAATGCCTTCGCGCTCCCTGTCGAACTGCGCAATTCCGGCGTTGTCGTGCTCCGACTGCCGGTTGGGCACCGAGCTCTCCTGCTGCAGCTCCAACACCAAATCATTCATCTTGCGAACATTACTCTCCATCTGCTTCGATAGTGGAGCATCGTCGGAGCCTCCCGGCTCAGAGGATGAGCATACCGGCTTCATGGACATTGTAGATTGACTTTTTTAAAGCTGACTTTGTGCACCCCAATAATGCGAAACTCAGTAAAAAAAGGCGGAGTTGGCAGTCCGATACATTAAAAGGAAATCGACAGCAAAGTCGTAATCAGCGCAATTATCGCGATAGTTTCCGAAAAGAATATCGATGCTGCTAATATTTAAAAAAAAATCGTATAGAATGGGTTGGAAATTAGTGAACAAATACTAATTATAATAATAGGCGCAAGTCACATTTTAGGCAACCGATGGGGTTAATATGGATCTTAACTTTTCAAATGTTTTTTAAACCTATATTATATTCATGTATTTTATAGGGGCGCCTGCCGGCTGGAACGATGGCCAGAGTGGAGCCCACCCCGAAATGGTTCAGCAATTCCCGCGTCATCTCACAAACGGCGCTGCAAAAGTTCCAGGATGAGATCGGCAAGGCTGTTAAGGATCCCTATCAGGTCATCATGAAGCCATCGCAGCTGCCAGTGACGCTGCTGAACGAGGCCTCCAAATATAAGAGGGTTCATCTACTGGACACCGAGAGCTTCGACAGCACCTTTGGACCCAAAAAGCAGCGGAAACGTGTCAGTCTTAAGGTCAGGGATCTGGAGGATCTCAGCAAGGTGGCGGATGAGCAACACGATAAATATGACTCCGCTAAGGACTTGGATTTGATTCGCGAGGACACGGGTGAAAAGAAAGCGGTGCGAGATTGGGTATTCGGCGCCGGACAGAGCAAGCGCATTTGGAACGAACTGCACAAGGTGGTGGATGCGTCCGATGTGTTGCTGCAGGTCCTGGATGCTCGCGATCCCATGGGTACGCGCTCCAAGTACATTGAGGAATTCCTCCGCAAAGAGAAGCCGCACAAGCATTTGTTCTTCATTCTGAACAAGGTGGATCTGGTGCCTGTGTGGGTCACTCAGCGTTGGGTGGCCATCCTAAGTGCTGAGTATCCGACCATAGCCTTCCATGCATCCCTTCAGCATCCCTTCGGCAAGGGTGAGTAAATCAATTGTCAAATCTCACTTACAAGTACTTAATTTCCTTATATATTTGTAGGTGCTCTCATCAACCTTTTTCGCCAGCTCGGCAAGCTACATCTGGACAAGAAGCAAATCAGCGTCGGCTTCATTGGCTATCCCAATGTGGGAAAATCCTCGGTGATAAATGCCCTGCGCTCCAAGAAGGTCTGCAATGTGGCTCCCATTGCTGGCGAGACCAAGGTATGGCAGTACATTACGCTGATGAAGCGCATCTTTCTCATCGACTGTCCCGGCGTGGTGTATCCCTCGGCGGAAACGGACACAGAGAAGGTGCTAAAGGGTGTGGTGCGTGTGGAGCTGGTAACCAATCCCGAGGACTATGTGGACACTCTTCTTAAACGCGTGCGACCTGAATATATCTCTAAGAACTATAAAATCGAGCATTGGAACACGTCGACGCACTTCCTGGAGCAGCTGGCCCAGAAGTCGGGCAAGCTGCTAAAGGGAGGCGAGCCGGACGTAACGCAATCTGCCCGCATGGTGCTTAACGATTGGCAGCGCGGAAAGCTGCCTTTCTACGTTCCTCCGGAGGGATACGCCATTCCCAAATCCCAGGAGGGTCAGCAGACAGAAGATGCGCCTGAGGAGCCCAGTGACGATGCCAAGTCCGAGACGCCAACCTTTGTCAGCGAATCGGTAAAGAAGGCGCGTGAGTTCAAGCAGATTCAGGACTTCCGCAAGATTCGCGTGGGTCTGGAGTACGAACAACAGGATGTGAAGGAGCTGGACCACATCGATCTGGAGCTTCTTGAACAGCAGAAGGCGGAGCGCGCAGCCCGCAAGAAGGCACGCATCCACAACCTTGGCGAAGAAGAGGTGGAGTCCAGCGATGGTGCCGACGATTTCTACTCGGAGGACGAGTACAACGAAGACCTGCAGCGTGTGGTGCACAAGAAAGCCAAGACGAAGAAGACCCAAGCGCTGGCCATCACTTCGTCTGGCAAGTTCCGCATTGCCAAGATGCAGCCGGGAGACTCGGATGACGCGGGCAATAGCTCCGATGACGACGGCCCCAGCGGCTCGAAGGCACCCAGGCTGACGGCAAAGCAGAAACGCGCCTTGGAGCGCAGCCAGAAGCGCAAGAAGATCGGCAGCAACTTTTACGAGATGACAAACGTGAAGAACCGCAATCGGAACAAAAAGAAGGACACGTAACGCGATACCTACATACGTTTACACTCTAGGCTATATTCTGTTGCAAGGAAAAATAAACTACATATTAAGAATCCAAGTAAACTGTTTGATCCTACTCTGCGCACTGTTTCTTCTTTAGTATCTTGCGGCCGCACAGATCGGTCCGGGTGCACGATGTGTGATCATCCTCGTCCGTGCTGGCCTCCGAGTCACTGGACTCCGTGTAGGAGCCAATGCCTGGCAACAGGCCGATGCACTTCAGGGCGCCCGTATCGTATTTGTCCGTGATCAGGGTATTGGGTGTCGATGTGGATGCAGTCTTCTCCTCCGCCTCCTTGGGCGCCTCATCCTCGGTTGTCTTGGCCATCTTGCTGGTGGTGGGCAGTTCCCCGTTCTTCCGCTTGATGCCCTGGCCAAGTAGAGACTTTTGAGTGCTGCGCCCAACGGCGGCGGCACCTGCGGATTTGGCCGTGGTTTTGAGCTCCGCCTGCAGTTTCTATGGGTTCCAAGACAATACATATCGTGGCTTGGATTGGTTTGCTAATGACGAACTGGGTTTACCTTGTCCACGCTCTCCTCCTGCAGCTTTTCCACGCGATTGCGGAAGTCCCTTAGTTCCAGTTCCTCATCGCGCATTTGTTGACGCTCCGCGTTCATTTTGTGGGCATCGACCAGCTCCAGGAACTGAACCTCGTCGTCGTCCAGGCCACGAATCAGGTTCTCTGAATAATAAATATGTATTATAGACCAGCTATTGGCAGTGTTTTGATCACCTACTTAGCTTGTGGGCTTCCTCGTACTCCATGTCCTTCTTGTCCTTATTCTCTTTGAGACGTTCGTACAGTGAGCGTGCGTCGTACGGCTCCTCGGGTCGTTCGACTGGATCTTCCGGTTGACGTACACGCTCCCATTCCTCTTGACGTCTCTGCCTTTGCTCGGCAGCCTCAGCTTCAGTCACAAAGCCAGAACTCATGTTATATTTCACAAATTACTTTTAATACGCCAAAAACCACGTTAAACCGTTTACAACACTGTGGCAACAGCTGGAAAGCTGCGCACTAGGGGCTTTCCAGCACTGCAAAACAATTGGAATTTCGTTGTGTGCCTACCCATGTGTTGGAAAACGTTGAAGAAAATTTAAAATAACGGCTAGCATGGTTTTGAAATTTTATTTAGCTATTTTCAGATAAAATTCGGTTTAATACTGCTGCAATGTCATGGAATTCCGTTTGCCGGATTAACGCTGCGCCGCTTAACTGCACCAACCGTTTTGTGGTCTTTATCCTGGCTTGATTTGCTTTGGCTATTTCGATATACACGGCCCTCTGAGCTGGAGTCATTTCCCGCCACTTTCTGCCCGCTATTCTGGCGACAGTGGTCGGTTTCAGGTTGAGAATGCCTCGCTGTTGGAGATTCCTCCTGAATTCGCCTAGAAAAATAAAGTAGGGATTGACGGACAAGGAGTTGGACGTCCTCATAGCGCATCGCAAGTTGGAGCAGCTTAGCCTGCACTTTGTAGCCGACATTTGACTAATTCCCTTGCAATTTTGGGTATATTTCTAATTCAAAATCAAAATACATTCGATTCACATGAAACTCTCGGGCTACATAGATTTATTTGTGGAATATCTCAATACGAAACATTTATATATGCTAAGACAGGATGTTTGCTAGTTTCTCCAATAAAGAGCTACAGGATTAGCAAAATACACGATGTTATATACTATACACAGATGTGCAGGCATTTAGCTCAAGACGGTTCCCCTTCTCATTGTTTACACGTTCATCGATTCTCGCCCGGATCCATTGTATACATATATGTATATTCAGTTTATAGACATAATTGAGGTCAGAGCACACTTACAACGAACATCAAATAGGTTACACGACACGCACGGCTGTGATCTTTGGAATCTGTGCCGTAATTGAGTATACTTTATACGATAATACTGCTAGGAGCGGGTGGTTCTGGTCGCTGAAGACCTAGAGGATGCTGCAGGAGCTCTTCTCGCGGAACGGGTTCACCTTCTGGGTGAAGCCGCTGAGGAGGCAGTCCTCCTCCTCGTTCTCCAGCATGTACTTCATCATCAGGGAACAGGCCTCCGACACGGACATCCGCTCGATTCCCACCTCGCGTCGCAGTTGCGAGTTGATGGAGCGCTGCTGTTGCAGGTTCGCAGCCATTATGTCCAGGACAGCTGTCTCGGCGAGACCTATGGTGGATGCTGGTATGCTAATACTGCCGCCGGATATTTGGGAGCTGCAATATTCCACTCTATATGTTTATTATTTCCCGAGATTTGCTGATGGCCAGTGTGTGTGTTTCACCTTTCGCAGATATCTCTTGGAGGGGGCGCTGAAAAATCAATATTTACAAAAGTGTGACCGCGTACGGAATGGGGTATCGATTTTCCGGGTTTTCTTTGGCTTTTCCAAAAGCTTTTCATATCGTGTGGGGTGGGGGAAAAAGCTTAAAGACGTTTCCATCGAAAAACTTGGATTATAGAGGGACATGTAAGGGTATTTCAAACAGGTCTTAATTGTATACTCTAAGTATTTAAAATTTGGTAGAAACATATTTATAATTTACATACCCTCTTTTAAACAAATGATCCCTCGTGATTTTGAATAATATGCTAAATATGATAACGACTTTATTTTAAGTACTCTACACTCTATATAATTTCAATTCTCCTTTGTTTGCAAAAATATATTTTATAATCCTCTGACACATGACATGTGTCTCCTTCGAAAAGGACTCTATGTAAGCATGCTAACGAGAATAAAAAAGTGGGTTATTATTTCAATACCTGATAGTTAATTAATTAACTTACTCAGGCATAAAGTCATGGGGTTGCTTTGCAAGTGCCTTCTCCGGATTAATATTCAATTCCTTGGCCAAATCTGCGTCGGGTTTTCGGAATGCATTGGCCATAATCAGAATGTTCTTAGCTATGCGTTGCTGATCAATACGCTTCTGGGCCGTATGTGTTCGCTTCTCAGCATTCTCCGACATCCTCTGCTCCAAAGGCAGCTGAGGTCCCGGCGGAGATCGAAGTGGCTCGGGATTGGTCCAGATCTCAGTTCCAGGCGTCTCCTTTCCAGTGGTAGGAGATATAGCCGGACGTGCCGGTATCAAAGGTGAACGCACACAAACTCTGCAATGAAGTAAGGTGGTAAAAATATATATATATATATCGGTAATTAATATCTCTAACTTGACCCTTTCCCGTTGAATCACTTGCTTTGTAGTTCATAGGAACGGAAACAAACGTTTATTACAATTATCTTACATGACTAGTCACACTCTAGGCTTGTTTTTGAAAAACGGTTACAGATACACACTGCGTAAAAATTGTTTAAAAAGTAGAAAACATCTGATATATATATATTTTATTCACTCCTTCTGGGGCTGCGCATCCTTGCTCGGCTCATTGTCCTCGTCCCCGCTCGGTTTCGATCTAGAACGAGTCAGAAATGGGAGAGAACAATGAGCCAGGCCTTGAGATCGCATCCCAGAAATCCCGGAGACGACGAACCTATCCACCCACATGTCCCCACTCACTTGTTCACATCCTCCAGCTTCTTGAGGAGCCGCTCGTTTTCCCGACACACGATCTCCTGATCCCTGAGGATCGTCTCCCGCACGGTGAACAGGTGGTTGTTCTCCTGCCTCAACGATTCGTTCTCCGCCATGTACAGCTTGACCAGCTCGGCCAGTTCGGAGCCATCCAGCTCGGGCAATCGCTCTAGATCCACTTTGGGCACTGGCACTCCGCCGCCGCCACCGCTGCTCACTCTGTCCAGTTGCAGTTCCAGGGGATTATTTTCCGTGGTGCCGGCACCATTTGTGGCTGCCTGATGGTGCAGATTCAGGGCCGCCTTCAAGTGCTCATTCTCCATCTGAAGTGCATGGATGTCGCGCTTCAGGCTGAGAATAAGTGCCTCTCGCGGATCCATCATGATCACGGGCTTGGTGCGAATCCTCTTAGCCCGGGAGGCATAGCGCAAGGTGTTCAGAGTTTCCGCATGATTGTAGTGGGCTGGAGAGACGCAGGCGATCATCAGGGTCACTCCATTTCCGGCTAGACTATCGGCCAGGAGCTTGGTCAGCTGACTGTCCCGGTAGGGAATGTGACCCGATCTCTTCTTGTTGTCACTCAGCGAGGCAATGCAATAGCCCAGTACCATGAGGCTCTTATTGATGTTGTTTGCCTCCTCCAAAGTCTTGCCTTCGCTCATGGTCTTCTTGGTCAGCTCACTGCCAGCCAGATCCACGAAGTTGATCTTGCCATGCTTGGAGAGGAATACCCCGCCATCTGTCTGCTGATCGGATAGGATGTGGACGGTGAGTATCGTATGTGATCGAGAAGAGTGATCGTTCATTGCATGGGAGCCAACAGCACGATTCCTCATGCCTTGAAAGTAGAAGATGGAAAACAAAGATATTAAATGAAATATTAACCTTAACACTTAAAGAACTGCCTAATATTATAACTGATATCTGATATCTGATATCCGGAGAGTACTTACCTTCTTCCAGAACGGCCAGGAGATCATCCAATTCCTCGCAGTCGACAGTAAATAGGTTCTCCACGAAGAAACCACCCGATTTCTTGGACCAGCGCACGGCCAGCGGTTTTCTGGCACTTCCCGGGTTGAGCAAATCGATTACCTAAGGACGCAATAAAAAATGCAATTCAATTTGCGAAACCTATAATGAAATTGGAGGAGGAGGAGGGCTAAGAAAACAAATCATTGAAAATTCCACGCAAAATGGAGAAACATTTCACGCATTGTGACAAACCACGAAAGGTGGGTGGTGGCCAAGTGGCCAAGTGGCCAAGTAGTTAAATTAAATAGAGGTCAATGCAATGCATGTTTGGCGGAGGACTAGCGCAATCAGTATTACGGTCGATTGGGATTTAAATTGAATGGGCAGAGGTCAAGTCATGGCTCTGACTTCTACGATTGGAATGAAAACTTGAGCCCCACGTAGGACGCCAACGTACCCGTTCATTGTAGATCTCCATGAACGAGGCCTTTAGCACGTAGTTGACATCCTTGCGATTCTTAATCAATTGGAAGAGATACACGAACGAACGGAAGATGAGACCATGGCGGGGATCCTTGGGATTTGGTTTGCCAATGAACTGGAATATACAAGATGACAGACATACAATTTTTTCCCAGGAGGCATATCCTTAACTCACCAAATCCGGAGGTCCTGTCAGCGTATGCGTTTTGCCCGACCCCGTTTGGCCGTAACAGAACGCCGTACAACTGAATCCCTCGATGCCCATCTCTATGATGCGCTTTATGCCCGAGTAGTCCAGGATGTCCTCCTGCGTGGCTCCCGGCTCGAAGACCACATTGTAGGTGAAGACGCGAACACTGTCGCGATTATGCGACTTCTTTTGGCCCACATCATGACCCTCCAGCTGTCAATGACATTGATTGGCATTAATCCACAGTACAAAATGTAACCTTGGAAACTTACTATAACCTGGCCATTGCCGGGAAACTGCAGTGTTGATCCATGGCGGTCTCGCTTCTCCTTGTCGTTCAGTGGACGCACTCGCACCACCACATTGATGTTGTCCTCGGGGGTGGAGCACTCCTCGCTGCCCGTGGACTTGGAGGCCACAATTTCCAGGGTGTCGGCACTACCAATCCTAAGTAAATTACATTGGGTCATATAATGACTAAAGGATATCCATAGCCCAATAGTCCAATTAAATAATAGTAATTATATAGTACTGCATAAGCTTATTATTTTAAATTCTAGAAGATTTCATATGTAGCCTTTCAAATGGAATCCAATCTGAGCCCCAGACCCGCCCGAAACTCCAGCTATCGCAATTAATCAATCAAAGTGACCCAAAGCTCCCATTGTTTTATGGAATCCAATTGTTGTGGCCTCCTGCGAATTCCCTGAATCCTTGTTGAATTGCCTTGAACTTGATGGAGCTCTGACGCTGACCGGTCTATATATAGCCAAGGTTAAGGGCGGATGGCTCAGTGTTTTTCGGGTTTTTCTGTTTCATTGGCGCCCCTTATTTCACACTAAGTCGCAATTAGTTTACCTGAGAGTGTGGGGACCACGGGTCAGGTTTCAATTGGATTAACAAATTCGCTTCAACGGAATTTGACCGCCCTTATGGAAATATGTAAATACAGGGCACTAAATTATTGATTCAGATTTCCCCAAGTTTTTGTTTTAGTTTTAGTTGTGTTTGCTAAGCCCACAATTATCCAGCTAATTTTATGGCAAAGAACGAAATGTTTCCTATACAAACAGTTTATTGAACTGCACATAGGCCGGACAACGCGGCGTATGTGCGATGTGCCATCATTTTGGCGTGATTGTGTGTGGCACGGAGCTGACATTTAACTTTATCACGTAAATGACTTGTTAAACATTCATGGCCTAATGGCCGTAGTACTACCATACATACTACCAACCGTCTACGTATATTAATCAGACTTGAGTTGGGCCTGCCGTGTGCTCTTGGTAAATATTTCAAAAGGCGCCAATAGAGAAGAATTAACACGAACCCCTTGGCCAGCGGCGGCGTCTTAAGTGCTACCAAGTGCGGTGCTACCAAAAGTTCAATCAACTTTTGTGGCTCTGGGCCCCCAGTCACTGCTAAATAATTAATTGGACGATATATATTTAACCATCGAAATAAGCTAAGAGCTAAAGATCAATATAAAAGGTTCTAGGTTCTAACTAAGTCAAAACTTGTTCGGTTTCAGTATGGCTTTGCTTGGTATCAAAACTTTGTACAGACTTTGGGAGTTTAACAAAGATTTTGCTTGTTTTTAAAAGGATAATCCGTTTCAGTTTTCTTCTTAGTAGTTTCCACTTAAGTTTCCCCTTCAGAGATTAATCATTTAATATATATAACAGTCCTCCCTATGCAAGTTATGGTAATATATATTAAGATGATTGTAAGCCTTAATAAATAGAAATCTGCTTGACAGAAATGTTAATATTGGCACGAAACTAATACGAAAGAATAACAAAAACATGGGATTTTTTGTGCCAGTTGTTTGCGAATCAAATAAAGCGTAGCGGCGAGTGGGAAACGGGAACTCTCACTTTTATTTCCCAGTCATGGAATCACCGGTCGCCAGTGGGAGACATTTATTAGCCATGCAAAAGTTTAGGCAACGAAATGCCAGGCTTGATTATCTAGGGGGGCGTAATTATGACCTAACTCGCGTTGTGCATGCCAGGAAAATCCATAGGGCGATGTGTACTCTATATAGTTCATATGGATTTCAAACTGCAAACTACTGGCGGCTACGCACGCGAATTCCCCTTCGAAGTGAGTTCCGCTCTGGGTAATGGAAATTTTGTTAATGTACTGCGATTCCCGGGCTAGATCTAGTTGAATTATGAATGTGTACTATATATTTAATAAATATTACTGGACGAAAGTATGTCGTCAATCATATGGCTATCAACGCACTCATTAATCAAAAGGCTGAAACACATGCGTGCTCGAAAATAATTATAACGCTGCTGGGATTAATCGACGTATATCTATAATATAACTCCTGGTTCCATATACCGCAGCCCATACACTTAATTACCAAATGACAAAGGTGCCAATTGCAGCCTTGCCCATCAATACAAGCTCTCTTGAAAGATGAGCAACAAAGTTACACGTGTTTCTTGGCCTAGATAGTTGGTAACCTACGCGCTTGATTCAAACTTCCATTATATCAATCGAAACTTACATTTTCTTTCCTGAATAATTGATGAACCTTTCGGTACCGCGTCGAACCACAAACTTAACCCACTTGCGGGCGAGGCAAGGACCTGGGGTCCTTAACCTTAACTCCGTTGAGCGGAGACCGAAATAAGAACTATCATAAATATGTCACTTTCGCTCTCAACTCCACATACTCCGGCATAGAGCCGCGGACTTCAATATGCTTTAATTGCAAAATCGATTTGTGTCGTGCTCGCTGGGAACTCAACCCCTAGATCTTCGGCGATACTTGCCTTCTTTTTCCGCCCTACCTGCCTAAATGGAGGCTAACTGCTCGTCCGCTTGTCTGTCCGCCCGTCCGTCCGTCCGCTTGATTGCCTGTCCGCCGGACAGTTTCCCTGTCTGTCTCTTGGATTATTGTGCGTGGTCATTATGGTTTGGCCCGTGGCTTTCCCCGGTTTCCTTTCCTTCGCCTCGAGTTGGACGGTTTTTAATGGATCGCCGATTAGGGGTGAGCTAGCTACTCCTGGCCTGTCGTGTTATCATTACCCCCGCCTCCGGATTCCCCCCCGATTCCCGTCCAGCCAAATGGCCTGATGCAAATTAATACATTTCCTCAGTACGCCCATATAGACACACTTAATAAATGCCTTTATTACGACTTATCCAAGGCTCTACAATGCGGTAGAGTTTAATATTAATGGGTCTACCACTATTAAAATTCCAAAAATACATGTACAGTAAGACGAGACCTTAGGAAACTCCTATAGCTAAAACTTTTGAATATGCAACGTGTTGTCTAATTGTTTAAGGCTCTTAAATAGTAAAAGTGGTCGTTAAGTATGCCTGGAAATTATTGAAATTATAGAAAAATTCTAATAAGTCTGTTATTCGTATAACTATCTTTTTTAAGTCTTCTAAGGTTCTTAAAGTATCAATTGAAATTAAGTTAAGAAAGGTGTCTAGATATGTTATGGGACTTAATCCTCGTTATTATTGCCCACTTTGGGGCACCTTTTCAATTAATTTCAAATCTACTGCGAACTCTGATAAAACCTCTTTGACTTTAATTGCGTCCTTGGGCTGGCTAACGATATCATTAGTAGGTCTCCACTGTCCACAAGTTATCGCCTATTGATTACGGTGGGAAGCATCGCAATCCTTATCCCCATACTTACTCGTTCTCGCGTGAACGTAGAAAATACGGCGTATTCCGGGAGCTACCTCCGCCGCCGCTCCCGGGGCCTCCGCTGCTGCCCGTTCCCTTCTGGGGACTCAGACGCCGCATGCCATTGGTGAGGCTACGCGATCGGGGCACACTGCTGCTGCTCCCTGAGCTCTGGCGCTGGCTCTGGCTCTGGCCGGTGGAAGTGGACGAGGGCGTCTTCCGGCTACCGCGAGTGCCGGCGATGGGCGCCCGACCACGTCGACTGCCTGAGGTACCAGCGCTGTCCGCACTGCTCCCGCCGCTACTGTTTAAGTGCGGAACACTGGAGGCCCGACGAACCATGGCCACCGCCTAGATGCGACCAGCTAGGCAGGATAAGTGGGCTCTTGTTTGCTCGGCGCTCCGATGTCCCGTGGACATGGCAATGTGCGACTCAACTCACTACGGTGACACGCAGGTCGGGATAATATTCAAAATTTCCGCTTTTCCGCTTTTCCGCGTTTCCGGATAACCTCGCGCCGCGAAAACTCAACACGAACTGGCTGGCCAAGTTCACCAGAGTAGCCTTTTTTATTCCAGCCATCAGATTTATGGTAATTTCTACGCACGCACACCACCGACCGACCACTGACCGGTGACGGCTGACCGCCACCCCCGCCCGGCACCACCTGTAATTGGACATTGTTGTGGTTGTTGATTCCACTCGCCTAGGGCAGCTCTCCGCTCCCTGCTCTCCGGGTGCGACTCCTGGCCATAATAGCAATTAAATCAACGTGCTGTTGGTAAACAAACATGGTTGGGTGGATGGTTGGTTCGTTGGCTGGCTGCCTGGATGACCCCACCACTGACCCTGGCGCCATTCGTGCCCATTCATCGGGCGCAACTACAACAACATTGGCTAGCTGGCTTGTCGTGGCTTATTTGCATTTACTTTGGCATAATCAGAGTCGGGAACGTGGAATTCCTCTTTCAGGATATTAAGCCACGAGCCTGGACGGTTGGGTTAACCCATTGTTCGCAATTATTTTGGATTTATTGGGCGAGTTCCCCGAAGAGCCTATGCTAGAGAAACAGTTTCCCCGGTTTCCCCAGAATACTAAAGACTCTCTTCTGTCATTACCCTGAAATGCATACTTTATGAAAGCAAAATGCCATGATATTTAAGCAAAGGCTTGAAACTGAAACTAATTGCCATCAGACTACTTAATAATTACATATTATATTCAAGTGTTGAGAGATATCCTAGCCTTGTTAAGTTTTCAAAATATTACTATAATAATCAATGAGTTGAAAACCTATCCAACATCTACCTAGACACACACCCAGAAACATATTTCTTATATGCTATATAAGACTCTTATAGAAATTATGATAAATAAAAACTTTTCTCTCCAGAACAGTTCATATATAGAATCCCTTCTTTTTTAAAAGCCCCAATTATTAGATACCATATAAATGGATGAAGCAGTTTTAACCCTTCCTTGGAATGACCAAACAAATCACGACAATTAGCTTTGATAGTGTTTTTTGTTGTATACGTCTCTCACATCGATGCTTGTTTATTTCTCTCATAATCGATTGCATTCAGATTTGCAGTTAATTTTCGATTGTGGTTTTTGTATCTAATCATAGTCATTACATGTATATTTTTATGTAGATTTAGTTATGAACTATACTTGGGGACTGCTATTTATAGGTGAAGACCCTATTGCCTAAGTGTTTAATGGGATCTCTCGCGTACTCTAGCTATTTTACAAGGTGCATACGGCGAGATATGCACATCTCTATATTTACATACAATGTTAGTACTTATAGAAATAGATATATATATTTATATATACTAGCTTGTTGCAGATATCTGAATTAGCATTAGCTTAGCTTAGGCTCCCTCCTCGGAGAGCATCTTTGAGCCTGGGGTTACACAACTATCATCTTCCTCGATCTTTACATAGACGTAGATTATAAATATATATAGAGGGTTTCTTTTTTTAGTATTTTTAGATACGGTATAGATATATCTCGTTCCCAGCTGATTACCGGGAATAAGCGACTACATGTTGTTTTTATCAATTAATAAGCGTAATCCATTCTGTAGTGGGGTTTGTTTTAGTTATAGTTGATTTTTATTTGTGGTTGTTGTTGTGATGATGCCGCTATCAATCCTAGCCCTAGCTTCATTGGGGCTTCGTACCCTGATAGACGCCCTCGGAATACTTCGGCCTGCACTCGGCGCAGAACCACTTGCCCTGCGGCGCCACCATTATGCCCACGCACTCAAAGTGAAACCACTCGATCAGACAGTTGTCCCCGTCGCAGGCGATCATCTCGGACACCTCGTCGTAGGGGCAGCGACAGTAGCAGTACACCGATTCACCCTCACGAGCGAGACGTGCTCCGGCTGGAGGCCGAATAGGATAGCGGATGTTGTTGGCCTTAAAGTACTGTAGCGTGGCGAATCCAGGATTGGGCAGCAGGGCCGGCGGAATGGGTTGATTGAAAGCCGTGGCTGCTGGTGGCGGCGGTGGCGGTGGCTGCACCGGCAGAGTAACCACTGGGGGCGTTGGCAAGCCAACGGATGGGGGTGCTGGTTGCGGGGTGGGCACCAAACTGGTCACATTGACCTCGACATCCTCATCGTCGGAGCTACTGTCACTGCTATCCGTTGGCGGAGCCGTGGGCAGCAAACTAGGACGGATCTTGAGTGTTGGAATGGGTGGCAAGTGATCCTCTCGATCCGGCTTGTGGCGTTTGGCGGGGCGAGATCCGCCAGCGCCGAGCAGCGATCGTTGCTTGCTCCTCTTCCGCGAAGATCCTGCCAGCGCGGTTCCACCATTGCTGTGGGAGTGAGAGTGATGATGGCCACTGTTGTTGTTATTCCGACTGCGCTGTTTGGGCGGCGTGGGCAGATCCTCCTTGGCCCAGGTCAACTGTGGCGGTGGCTGCGGCTTAATTAGCTGCATCCCGACCTGCAACGGTGGCGCCAATATGGTGCTCATGTTCTCATCGTCGCTCGTGTAGCCATAGAACTTGTTAGGTCTGCGCTGGCGCTTAGAGCGCTTCAGCTGGCCATCGGCATCGGAGCAGCTGCTGCCCTCACTCATCGGCGTAAGCGAAGGCTGCAGATGGCGATGGGTTAGGGGAGTAACGGGAAACAGAGGAGACTCCTGCTGGTGAGCAGGCATAGGAGTGGGTGGCTCCAATGGCGCCACCATTCCCGACATTGTCGACATCCCAGACATTGCAGACACTCCTGGATTCCCGTCCATGGGCAACGGCGTGCTGGCGACCATCGGTGGCACCTTGCCCGACTTGCACGTAGACTTCCGTTCTCTCTTTTTCTTCTTATTCCTCACCCTTTCCCGCTTATCGGCAAATGCCATCGCCTCCTCCGGAAGAGATGGGGTCGACGGACGACTGTTCTCCACAATATCGTAATTGTTGCTCGGCCCCAAGGGAGCATGCTCCGCGAGGAGAGCCTCGCGCTTCTGCGTTAGCAGCTCGTTGGCCAGTTTCTGGGGATGCGGGTCATAGAACTCTTCATCCGTGTCCGAAAAAGCAGTATCAAAGTCGGACTCATTATACATCGGAGGCTGTGGTGATGGCGGAGGAGCTGGATTATCCTCATTTAAGGCCGTCACATTGATGTCCACATCCTCCTGAGTACGCTCATTAGGCTCTGTCTTTGTTAGCGACTCGGCGCCCTTCTTATGCTTCAGGGACTTCTTGCGTGCGCGCTTCTGCGGTGATCCTGCAGCGTTGTTGGAGCTATCAGAATCGTCAGAGTCATCGCTGGAGCTGCTGCTGTTGCTGGAACTGCAGCTGCAATTGGTGCCGCAGGAGCAGCTCGAAGAATCCGAGTCCGAAGAGCTGGAGCAACTTGAACTGTCGCTGTCGCTGGAGGCATTCGCACCGCCAGGTCTCTTGGCAGCGGATTTCGGAGTGGTTTTCTGCTTGACGGGCGAGGGTGGAGGAGTGCGGTGCAACTTGCAGTAATCGTGATCGGACCAGGCCACATGAAGCTTGGCAGGTGGCTGATTAAGAATCTCAGGGCCAATTTCCTCCTCCTTAACTGCTGCCGGCTCGTCGGGATTAATTGCCTGGTTCTGCAGGAGATTTTTCCAAATGGAGACATCCATTTCCTCCTCATTCTCCTTTTTGGAGTCGCCCTCTTCTTCAGGTTTAGTGTCATCCTGCTCATCCTTTTCTTCTTTTTGGGCGTCACCAACTTTTGGCTTCTCCTTGTCCTCCAGCTTGGGCTTGCCATCCATCGGCTCGTCGCCGTCGCTTTCGGACGATGGTGAAAGCATCACCTTTGGCATGTCCAGATCATCCACAGAGGATCGCATCGGCAGGGCTGCTGGCTGCTCTCGGTGGCTGCTTCGCGGAGCATCCGAGTCACTGTCATCGCTACTGTCCGACTCAGAAAGATTGGGTGCAATGAGATTGAGGTCCTCGAGGGACTCCTTGCTGCGCTTGGATTTCTTGCGCCGCTTGCGATTCTCTGACTTGCTGTCGGACTGCTCTTTCACCGACTCCTTGTTGTTTTCAGAATCCTCCTTCTTGTTCGTTTCCTTAGCTTCGCCGTCAGCCAAATCTTTTTCCTCAGACGGCTTTCCATCCAGCGTTTCCTCGCCCTCTCCCGACTCCTTCTTTATCATCTCCTCCATCTTTTGGAGGCCCGAGGAAGCTTCGTCCGTCGGCGCCATCAGAGCCTCCTGTGGTAGATCCTTTACCACATGATTGCTGGCGTGATTCAAGAGCAGCTTGCGCGACACAAACTTTTCCTCGCAGCCCTCCTCAGCGCAGGCGTAACGGAAGTCGCCCGAATGCATCCGCTGGTGAACTTCCAGGTAAATGGCCTTGCTGAAGTTGAAGCCGCACTGCTCGCATGGAAATTGCACGGGCGGCACGCAAAAGTGATAGACATGGCGCCAGCGCTTCTGTAGACACCTCTTGCAGCTCGCACTCTCAGTGCCGTGCTTCCAAAAGAGATGCTTCGAGATGTCCTGCTTGTTCCGATACGCGATGCCACAGCGATAGCACAAATGCAACAGCTTGTGTTTCCACACGTGCGCCGATAGCTTCGACTGGCTCTGGCAATCCTCCAGACAGATGTCACAAGCCTGATGCTGCTTCCTCAGATGCACCATCAGCCGGAATGCGGAGGGCAGGGGCGCCACCTCACACAAACAGCATCGAAACTTTAGGTCATAGATACTGCCACCCACCTCTCCGGGACAAATGTGACAGAGGATCTCGCTGTAGCTGTAGAAGTTCATCTGGCACATGACGCACGTAATGTTCGACTTGATGTGCAACCTCCGGTTATGCGTATACAGCTCCTTGTGCGTGGATGTTACAAAACGGCAGGTGAAGCACTCGTAGATTCGTTCGTTGAAGTGCTCCGCATACATGCCGTCCTCCACACTGCAGCAACTGGCCGAATTCAAATACTCCTGCTCGAGATGTGGCAGGAAGCTCTTTAGCTTGGCAACAATCGTCTCAGCATACAGCTCCTCGGCCGTAATGCTGTCCACCGTCGCCGTAAAGCGGTGCTGGCTGATGAGGTGGAGCACCAACTGCTTTCCGTTCACTGCGATCCGCCGAGCATGGTTGCAGTACAGGCACGCGGAATACACCGATTTTAAGCACAAGCGCACAAAGTCTACCATTGAGAATCGGTCCAGCGGGCGATCCAACTGAAGATCTACCGTTTGCGTCTCAACTCCAGCCACTATTATGCCATCGGCAGGAAGAGCAGGAGGAGGAAGAGGAGGCACAGTTGGATGTGGAATGGGTAGCAATTCTATTTCCTGAGCATCCTGGAGATTTTCAGGTTGTACCTGGGATTCCTGTGACTTTTCCTCTTGCTCTTCCCTACCATCCTCGAAATCCGGTCCATTTAAGCTGTCATCTATGTCCATGCAATCACTGCCGAGGCTGTTGCGACGCTCTGCATCGGGTTGATCTTGAAATTCAGTGATCACAGCTGGCGGCGGTTCGGGCAGGTTCATGTGATTGTGATGGTTGTTGTTGTGGGGAGATGCTGGCGGCGTCAGAGACCAGCGACGCTGCTCGTCTGGCTGCGGCTGCTGCTGCTGCAGTCGAGCATCCGCCGCTTGCGCAATCACATTTTCCACCTCGGCTTGGGCCATAATCACTTTGGCCTGCTTCTTCGTTATGATATCTGCCTTGGTACGCTCAATGTCCAGCTTGGTGCGCTCCAATTCGGCCAGAACGCGACTCAGCTTGGCCGTGGGCGAGTCGTCAATCCTAAGCACCGGCGGTGGTCCCGACGGAGGTGATGGTGCTGCCTCCGTTGGCAAATCCTCAGGCGGAGCTGTTTCCATTGGAATATCCTCGAGCGGCACTGGCGCCGTTTCCTCTGCTGGTTGTGCAATTTCCATCTCCTCCTCTTCCGTGTCCGTGCTGCTTAGAGCAGCATCTACAGATTTCTGGAACTCCTTGGGCACCCGCAACATAATCTTGGGTACAACCAATTTGGGACTGGGAGGCGCTAGAGGCTCTTCGACGTGCTCGGGCGCTGGAACTGCAAGAAAATAATGATGATGAAGAAATCTGCTTAGAATAAAAGGAAGCTTGTGCAACTTACTGTTCTCCGCTGGGCAAAATTGCTGTTGAAATTGCAGCTGTTGATCCATCACTGGATCCATCTCTACGGGTGCCTGTTGCAACACATGTTCCTGCATAACTGAAGGCGCAGGCGGATCCGGCGGCTTTCGCATCTTTCTGCGCCTCTTGGCCGGCTTCCGTTTGTTATTCCTACAGCCGACGGCATGGACGCCCTTTTGGCCACACAGAGTGCACGGCTGCATAAACTGAGAGCAGTCGTGACTATCGAACTCAGTGCCATCGTCGAAGGTTGCCTGGCAGGTGCAACATATAAGATGTTGGGTCCGATCCTTCTGTTCCTTCAGCAATGCCCACGCTTCCTTGCCGATATGGCGCTGGTCGAAGTCGTGCTTGTTCTCCAGATGCAGCGACAGTTTCTCCGTACTGGGATACACGTGCGAGCAGTACGTACAGTAGTAAAGCTGATGCACCTCCCGCATGTGGATGAAGAAGTTCCAGCACTGGTAGACACTTCTACACTGTCTGCACCGGAAATAACGCTCCCTCTTCGATCGTAATTTGTGGGTGCTCGTGCTCGTGACGCTGCTGGCAGGGCCACGGCACTGGGCCTGATGCTCGTTTAACAGCTGGAAACTCTCGAACTCAAACTGCAGATTGCACTTGGCACAGTTGAGGAATTGGCATTCCGCGGGGGCTACTGATGGACCCACATTCGGATTGCCCTGGAGGCGTTGCAGGAGCAGCGAGGATGAGCCGTCTGATTCATCCTTCGGGTGCAGCTGCTGCTGGTCGGGCTGGCTGACGGAGGAACTTTTGCTGCGCCTGCGCTTCATGAAGAGGTTCAGCGTCGGCACCCTGGCATTCTGCTCAGTTTCCGGATGATCAATCACCAACTGGGGCTGCGATGCCGAGCTAATAGTGCTGCTCCCGCAGCTGGTGCTCCTGCTGCGGCTCCTACGAATGGGCAGGACCAGTGAGTGTGACGGCTCCTGCGGTGCAGCTGTTGGCTCTGCATAATCGTTGGTGCCAGTGTGGTTTGTTATCACAGACAGTTGCTGGGGCTCCTCTGATTCCACTTCATCTATTTCCTGTTGAAACTGCTCGACATTCTCCGTTTCCTCGTCACCTTTTTGTTCTTCTTTCGCAGATTGATGGGCAC
Organism: Drosophila pectinifera; assembly: GCA_008042775.1. NCBI lineage: Eukaryota > Metazoa > Arthropoda > Insecta > Diptera > Drosophilidae > Drosophila > Drosophila pectinifera. Next base: position 111,975 of record VNKC01003971.1, on the reverse strand, counting down.
CGTTCAGTTTGATCGGCGGCACGACATCATCAGCAGCAGGAGCATTACCCTTTGACTTACCGCTCTCCCCGAGAGGTTCCTCTTCCGACTCAGACTCAATCTTTATGACTCCCATATTCGCTTCTCCATTTTCGCTGCTTGGAAAATCCACGTTATCCAGATCCATAGTCAACGAGGGAGAGTCCACAGTGTCCGATTCCTCCATCAGAAATTCTCGTGTGGGTTGCGGTGTCTTTTCTTGAACAGCTTCCATCTCTTGCTCTGTTGAGGAAACCTCTTCTCCAACTGGGTCTTTACAAAGGTCCTTTGAGGGCTGAGACTCCTCCGCATTCGGCTCAGGCTTTTCCACCTCTTCTTCACAATCTGGAACTGGGCTCTTGGGATCCTTAAAAGACAGAAACTCCTCTTCAGCCTCGTTCTCCGTGTCCGTTTCCAGATCTATAACAGGCGGGGGCGTTGCTTCGGCCTTCACTGTGACATCCGCCAAGCTTTTGTCCTCTAGGGGGATTCTGGGGGGATCCGGGACCTCGTCTTGGCTGTTATCGACCTGCTCTTGCTTCACAAACTCAGTGGACGCTTCTCCGGGAGATGTTGCTGTCTTAAGATCTTCTGTATCTTCCCCCAAATCGACAGGAGATTCCTTTGCTGTCTCGGACTCTTCCATAACGGATGCTTTGGCGTCATCTTCCGTCCCATCTTGTGATTCTTGTCTATCGCTGCTGCCCTGGCCGTTTGCCAGGGTTAAGTCTATCACGTCATCGGCGCTCTTTTTCCGCTTTCCATCGTCTTTTTCTTCAGCTGCGGCGGTGTCGTTGTTGTTGTCGCCCGCGTTCTCCTTCTCCTTCGCCAGGCCCAGCGCATGATGAAGTTCGTCGAAGTCATCTTCCTCGCTGCAGGCAGCTCCCGCTCCACCTCCCGCTTCCGATCCCGACCCAGCTCCGGTCTCCACTCCTGTTCCCGCTTCTCCAGCATCTCGGTTAGACGTTAGCTTGGTTTGTTGCTGATCCAATGCTTCCATCATATTTTCTGCATTCACACGCTAAAAATCGAAACGTAGAAAAAACAAACAGAGCGTTAATCGATTAAACGCACTTCGAGGGGCGAAATGTTTATAGTTTTGTATTACCTTTGCATGCCGTTTGCGTTGAATCCGTTCCGGTTCTCGCTTACTCTCTGTGATTTCCGCGGCGTTCTCAGCGCAGCTGAAAGCGAAATGAAAATGAATATTGTATTATTACGTGAAATATTACGATTGGCAGCAATCTCCATGATAATATATGCGTTTATGCGGCTCTAAATACGCGTTTTCACTGTTCGTTAATCTGTATTTCGCGGTATAAACAATGCAATGCAGTACAAAAAGTCACCGGTCATTCTGAGTATGCAGCCCTGGCGCAAAAGCAAAATAGCAAAGCAAAATAATTGAAAATACCGAAATGGTGAGAAAACAAAAAAAAAGGCCGCGAGAGACACTTTTTCGCTAAAAATAAACGAATTTACTTAAAATATTCTTGGAATGATACTACAATCACATGTACAGCAATTATGCACGTTTATTTACCTGCTCCTCTCCTCCTGTGACTGCTGTTCTTCTTGTTGTTGTTCTTGCTGCTGCTGTTGCCGTTTCTTCTTTGCTTGTTGTTGTTGCTGTACCGTGCTTAGGTAGAATTTTCCCACAAAACGCGGGTGAGAGACGAGCAAGAGTGGCAGAAGAGAGAGAGCGAACGGAGGCGGTTGCGAGAGAGACGGGCAAAGATGATTTTACGCGCGCAAACCGCAAAGAGAACGTACCGCACCAAAACAACAACCGATTTCACGGAAGTTCGCTGCACAACTGAACCAAGAGACCGAAACCGAGAGATTTGCCCAGCGGATTGGCCGAGACTGAACAAGAACGGCACCCCCACCCCTCCTAAGAGTGCTCGTCCCTGCGCGCCCCCAGACGGGCGCTGTGCTTATACAATTTGCACCTGGTTTCAATTGTTTAATAACACACCAGGACTCTCTACTCGTTGCGCAATATTATTTCGCAATAGCGCGCGATTCTTTAGCTCAATCCCGACTTTTCGCCTTTTTGCGCCTCTAGCGTACGGGGTACAAAATTTTCTTCTTTCTGCAAGTCGCCGTCCACGCTTCGCATTTTATGTTCTGCTCACTTGGTTCGCGCTATTTCCCACTGCGGATTGTGTGCAACACTTTAAATATTGTATTTGACCCGCGAATTGCGCAAAATTGCAGGCGATAACGCTCGAATTACGTGAGAAAAACAATATTTTAGCAATATTTTTCGCCTTTACAGCCATTGAAACACGCGCAGAAGCTAGTGATGGGCGACGGGTCGATAGATCGCGCAGCGTGCTGGTGTGACTGCCAAAAATGCAACTCTGTTGGGAGCATCGCATCGCGGTTCAGTGCCAATATATCGATAAGCAGGGACTACCTCCTAAATTTGCCCAATTATTTAGTTAACTGTAGTAAGCAAAAAAATTAAGCTTTATAATTTATAAAAATGGTAACATATTTGTTGCATCTGCTTTTATTTAAATGATTTTATTGATTACTCTTTCGTGCGTTCTGCCATCGATAGTTTCTGCCATCCCTGAGTTGAGGTTCAGTGTCATTTCGATTTGACAAGCTCTTTCCGTTTCCTTTTCGCGTGAACGTTCAACATGAGAGCCAAGGGATTGGTTAGTATTTAGCAAAAAAATGATTTAAACAATCGAATTTTGTGGCAGAATTATGTGAAACAGCAAGGCAAACACTCGAGGCTTTCACGGCAATGATAAGAAATAGTTGAAATAAGCAATTTCTGTGTGAAAAGCGACTTGAAAGATACAAAGTGTCGTGGATTGAAATGTGGCCACTTTTCATGATAAAAATGGGTGCTATTAGCAAGCTTATAGAAATATATAAAGTGGAGCAGAGCCCCAAATTGTAGCCCTGCCAAGTCAAGCTGCTTGGCAGGCTGCACAAAATTAATGCACAATATCGCTGCGTCGCCGAAAACATAACCTTAAAAGAAGAACTGCCATGCGTGTGTTTGTGTTTGCCCGTTTGCCGCAGCATTTGTTTACAAAGAGCGATTCCACTAATTTATTTATACCCGTTGCAGTTGAAGGAGTACGAGGTCGTGGGCCGCAAGCTGCCCAGCGAGAAGGAGCCCCAGACGCCGCTCTACAAGATGCGCATCTTCGCTCCCGACAACATCGTCGCCAAATCCCGCTTCTGGTACTTCCTGCGCCAGCTGAAGAAGTTCAAGAAGACCACCGGCGAGATTGTCTCCATCAAGCAGGTGTACGAGACGTCGCCGATTAAGATTAAGAACTTCGGAATCTGGCTGCGTTACGATTCCCGCTCGGGCACCCACAACATGTACCGCGAGTACCGTGACCTGACCGTCGGAGGTGCCGTGACACAGTGCTACCGCGACATGGGCGCCCGCCACCGTGCTCGTGCCCACTCCATCCAAATCATCAAGGTGGAGTCGATCCCCGCCGCCAAGACGCGCCGCGTGCACGTCAAGCAGTTCCACGACTCCAAGATCAAGTTCCCTCTGGTCCAGCGTGTCCACCACAAGGGCAACAGGAAGCTGTTCTCGTTCAGGAAGCCAAGGACCTACTTCCAGTAGGTAGGATAACCCTGCAACCGATCGGAGTGCACTGCGTGCGCTTTTACCTATGACTTAGTGGTTTTTTCAATAAATGAGAACGTTGAAGAGTAGTCTTTGTTCAATCCGAGCTTTATTTAAGTTCTCCGCACGCGTAGATGACGATCTTCTGGTTGGGCGTTCCCGTTTTGGTGCCACAACGCTCCATCTTGCGCACAACCTCCGCGCCGCTGATGACATGACCAAAGACCACATGCTTGTTGTCCAGCCAGTCGGTTCTGTTAACAGAAAGAATATTTAATTGGATATAAAGGATAAAGACAAAACACTCACTTTGTGGTGCATATAAAAAACTGCGAGCCGTTTGTATTGGTTCCAGAGTTGGCCATGGACAGAGTTCCGAAACTGTTGTGCTTTAAGTTGAAGTTCTCGTCGTTGAACTTTTTGCCATAGATAGACTTGCCACCAGTACCATTGTTATTCGTAAAGTCGCCTCCTTGACACATCTAGAAACAAGAAAGGGGCTTTAATAACGAAAATATGATATGTAAGGCTAGCTTATCACTTACAAACTCTGGAATCACGCGGTGGAAGGAGCAGCCCTTGTAGCCGTAGCCCTGCTCATGTGTGCAGAGCTGCCGGAAGTTCTCGGCTGTCTTTGGAACCACATCTGCCCGCAGAAGCATCACTATGCGACCCGCATCGTTGCCGCCAATTCGCACATCAAAGAACACCTGTGGGTTGCGTTTCTCTGCCTTTTCAATGACTGCCGGCCCAGTGGAAGGTGTTTCTTCCACCTTCTCCGCCTCCGGATCTCCTTCGGCCTGCAATGTGGCGCCGGCATGCTTCTGCAGCCAGTCGTCGTCCGCCCAAACGGGCTTGAAACTGTCTTCCTTCACGCGCACTGGTTTAGCCAAGTTAACGCGAATCGTGCGGCCACACAACTCGGAATCGTTCTGGAAAGAATGTGGCATGTAGTCTTGTATACAACCGTCTATGGGCTTCCCTGCTCACCATGTTATCTATCGCGGAAGCCGCATCCTCGCCCTGTTCGTACTCAATAAAGGCGAAACCTCTGTGACGCTGGGACTCGTAGTCCACCGGCATCTGGATGTCCGCGATGTCGCCAAAGGGTATGAAGGCATTGTTAAGCAGCCTTTCGGTGACCTCGTCTGCCAAGCCGCCCACATATACTGTTCGCTTATCATTAGACATGCCCAGAAATGTATTTTAATTAAATATTTGTTATTATTTATTGTTTAATTCGGGTAGTGTGCCCGTTTTCTTCTTCGCCTATAACGTAAAAGTTACCCAAAAAACATGGGTTTACCGGCAATAGGTCACAATGAAACGCTCATGGAGTAAAAATCACACCATCTTCTTGTATGAAAATGAATGAAAATTAAAAATACATCATACAGGAAAATACATCAAATGGGCGTATGGGAGAATGCAATTTTATGAAAATAATGCCGTAAAGGAATAAGAAAACCTCTTGAAGGCAAAAAGACACCCAATACCGCAAGGGGAAATACGCGCTTGCCCAACCAGCGTTGCCATATTTCATCAATGCCCTTACGCAGCTGCCAGCTACAGCACCCGGATTAAAAAGTCACGGCCGTTGCTTTTTAAAATTATATATTGTTATTGATAAGGCTAAACTAAGATTACGTTATAACTGCTCCACTCTCGTTCCCGCAGAAGCCATCGATATTCGCTGCGCAGGTGGCGTCGTTGAGATTTTGCACGCCTGCCAGGGGCCACAGGAGATGGAAGACGCTCAAACAGTAGCCGGGTACGTAGGCGACGGAGGCGTACAGGAAGAGGGACATACAACTGCCAAGGAGAACGTCTGTGGAATGGAAAGTAGACTTATAGTTGGTCGTCTGTGGGAAAATCGCCGGAGTCCATTCGAGGCGAGGATCGGGTGTTCACGCTGCCATGACTAAGACCCACGGCCTGACCGAACGAACTAACGACCGGCTTAGATAAGATATCGATGAGCAAAGACAATCACAAACAGCGACCACATTGAGTAGGCTGGATGGAGGACGGTAGTACTCACTGAGGAACACCTTCTCCCAGGGCTCACAGATGGCGATCTGTGTGTTCAGCTCGTAGAGCAAATACAGCCATTTCACATAGCGCTTGAATTTTGCATAATCCTCGGCCAGCCTCTGATACATGCTGAACTTTCGAAGCGATGTTGGGAGCGGAGCAACTACAATGGTATCAGGCGACGTTTTGTCGGTTTCAGGGTGCGCGGCGAACTAACCCCGTTGTCGTCGCCGCAGGTGAGGTGAGGTACCTGGTGCCTCCATACCCCGTCATCGCTTATCATAAACTCGAACCGTACACTACACGCTTTTTTCTATAAGTACATAGAGACATATTTTTTGGCCTGTAGTTTTTTTCTTTTGCTCCCTTTTTTGCCGCCGATTTTTGGTGGCGATAAAAATCAGTCCGTTCGGTTAGGCCTGAACTTGTAAACTGATAAAGCGATTCCGATTCCCGCTCGGCAGGGGGATTGCCTCTGGCATTTCAATTTTGGGTTCGCGTGCTCTGAATCATACCACCAAAGAATGGCACTTGTACCTGTAGTTGTCCCCCGGGTGCTTCCATTGGAAAAGGGAAACCAGTACGATTAGGAGGGGACTGATTACCCTAGGCTTTCTCGTAATCTCCTGTGTAATACTATTAATATTAACTTTTGATTGTTATCTACGATGTATAGGAGGTATTTTGGGGTAACTTTACTTGAAGGAATCATACCACAACTTAGGGTAAATCTATTTAATGCATAAATTGCACATAAAATTAGGGGAAATTGTGAATTATTCTAAGATTTGTAATATATTTTTCTATATTTTTAAAAGTGATTAATTAACAAACCAGATCTCGGTTTATCAGTCTCCGTTTTGGTATAATTGGTTTAGAGGATGAATCACTATCAGATCAGATTAAAATGACTAAGGAAACCCCCATATTGGAGTGATTTGATTTGATTTTACCCTAGGCCTGGTACGCAACACCTTTATCTTTATATTGCCGATTTTAATTACTTTCACATTGTAGTTAAATAGGTCATTTGTTCAGATATTTACTTAATTAATTAATTGTATGTAATTACTTAATAATATTTACAACTAAGATTCTTACATAAGTTTCTGCCAAATGAACAGCATAGGCACTATAATATATTCGCTGTGAATCACACCACCAGAGGCACCATGGAAAGCAGGAAGAGCCACACCGAGAGCACATCGTTAACGTGGGCATGCAGGTGTACCGCCACGCAGAACTCCACCGAGGCGTCGTTGTTATAATGGATGCATGTCGTCCGAATGCGTTCCGATATCACCGCCAAATTGGTGTAAGCAAAGTTGAGTGTAAAGCCGTAGAACTGTGGTAGAAGAGTATGATTAGCGGGGTTAGTGATCGATTGGAACATTGATGATTGATAAGCGACGCAGGGGCGGGGTAGAGTCCTGACGAGTCCCTGATAACAATGAAACTAAGTGTGACACTAATATTTAGTACAAACAAACTAAAAGAAGCTTGTACTGGAGCGCCGTCTGAAAGTTCTCCATAAAATAATAAAGCATTTCGGTCACAAAGATAAGCTATGGCCATATATTACTTTGATATTTATTTCACCAATGTTCAGTTAAGCCCAATCATTTTTTATCGAACTTATGAAATTCCTGCTGGTTTGTCTGTTCGAAAATATTATCAATAATAATAATGTTTACAACTATATATTCTTATAATTTAACATGCTTTTGCATCTAAATATAAGGTTGACTACTTAAGCCGTGATTGAAGGCACATTGGAGGCATTTATTTAGTGCTGAACAAGTGGTCTAAAAACAGGCTTTTTTGACACTGTAATCTAGTAGTTAATTGATTATTTTTTATTATGTATTTATTTACTATATAGCTTAAAGCTTACCCTGTAATTGGGATACTCTCGTTCCAACTGCTCGCTGTAAACGGGCTCATCGTAATGACCTCTGGAAAAGGTGGTCAAGCTTTCCATGTCACTGAGGATTTCCTCCAGGCGCGGCTGAAAGGCTCTATAAGATAATATATTTATTTAATAATAATGTTATAGTTATAGTCTCTATAATTTAAGGGAAAATACTCACCGATTCCAGACCGTCTTCCTTGTGGTGCGCCACGCACTGATCTTCTTCATGATCTTGCGCTCGATGTGCTTCTGCAGCTGGCTGAGATCGTTGCTCCACTTGTACATATAATCTAGCTTCTGGACGCCGCTCTGGGGGGCAGGAACACGCCTGCTGAAGAGGGGGAACCAGCAGGAACCGTCCTGCAGATTGAAGTTAGTCATGCTGACACGGGTTTCCGTTTGAATGTTGAAGAATATCTGAAAAAAGTGAAAGCAATTAATGGGAACTTAAGGTTTTAAAATGTCTCCAACTCACATTGTGTTTCCCCACTAAGCAGAAGACACGTCTTAGTGGACAATAGACATCCTGCAGTTGATAGCGTTTTCCCGAAGTTGGGGAGACTAGGAAGAGCTCGGCTGTCTCTGGCTGGCGGAAAAGCACAAATGAGCACTCGCCATGCGGACAGGCCACGCCCAGGATAAGCCAGCACTCCAGACCCAACGATAGCAGAAAGTTGCAGAGCAGGACACCCAGGTCCTTCACCGAGCACCAGGTGCTGTCTAGCAGTGTTTGATTGTCCAGCCAAACACCCCGGAAGCCTTGGCAGGGATCGTAGGTGCGCAGCTGACTCAGCAGTGAAACGAAGCGGCAGGAACTCTCCACGGGGTTCTCTCCGCTGGCTACCGCCGGAGGCAGAGGAATCGAGTCTAGAAGCCGCGTCAGGCATACCCTCTTCCCCTGGGCCGTACACACCAATGGTTCCACGTATCGCTGCGGCTGCGGCAGAAGTTGCAGGAGTTCTAGCTTCCTTTCGCCTAGATAATGCTGCAGTTCCGGCATCTCGGCACAGGCCAAGGCACTCGAGTGCAGAGGCACTAGGTCTCCTCTACCCGGCTCGATGCTCAGGTAGAACCATAGATGGACTGCCTCCTTGAACTCGGGATACTGGTCTGTGGACATGTTGGTCACAGAGTCAATCAAGGGGCGCTTGTATCCAACCAGAACCTTTGGCATGGACAACTCGATGCAGCCCTCAAACTAAGTATTTAAAGGGTTATTTTGGTTGGTAGTTCCGATGATTTACTTACCTTCCGACTGACCAGGAGACTGCTTATGGGCACCCGAAACTCGCCCAACCAATTGCACTGGACGCGCTGGTACAGATCGGAGGCCTCGTCGCTGTACTGCTGCTCGATTAGTTCGTCGAACAAGGTGATCTTGAGATCCTCGCGCAGATCCCCGAACTGACTGTTGATCTGCAGTTGCAGTTGCTCGTTCCAGGTGGGATTGCTACCCTCGGCGGTGCGACTCCGGCACAAGTGCTGACCATAGCTCAGCGTCACAAAGGGTCGGACATTAGAGTACATAAGAGCTGGAGGAGGATCGAGAACGATTAGAAAGAAGACTGCGGTATTGTGTGGCAGGGTTACTCACTTTGCGTCACAAATAAACTGGTGCTCATATCGCCACCGGCGCTGGTGCGTCGCTCATTGATGTTCAGGATGTGGCGACTCCGCACCGGCACCCCAGTGGCCCTCACCACATGCAGTGAAACGTTAAAGTGCTGGTAGAGATCATGCATGGTCTGCTGACCAGACCAAACAGAAGGCTCTCGTGGCAGGGACTCCGGTTGCTGTTGGAAAACTGAGCAGATGGCACGCCAAAGGGCCGTCCATCCGGTGGCGGATGCGTGATCCGAATCCTCAGCCAGCAGGAGCAGAGGCAGCGGTGTCTGTAAGGTCTTCGCTCTTCTGGCACTCTGGCTGCTGATCACCTCGTAGAGCAGCTTAAGGTACTTCCGGCCGCGATGCTTGTGCAGATCGATGGGATTCCAGTAGGTTCCTTGATCCAGTAGTTGGCCCAAGCCATGACTATCCGGCAGAGGCTCCTCCTCGGTGATCTCGTGCTCCAGGGCGGGTACAAAGCGCAGCTGCTTGGTGTGCAGATTCCGCTGTTGATGGCGCGAGCGGAGCAAGTGGAGCCGCCTGTTCTCTACAAGCTCTTCAATGGCACAGAATTGCAGCTGTTGCTCGACGAAGATCAGGGGTGATAACTGGCTTCTCCTGGCCCTTGCGTAAGGTGGCCTCGGAGTTACCAACTCTTTTGAAGCTTCAGGCAATGCGGGAAGCTTCGAAGATATCAGTTTTTGGCGCAGTGCAACAGGGAGTCTTTGCACATCATCGAGGTTGTGCTCAGCACCCAATCCTTCAGTGGAGCGGTAGTCGTAGAACACATAAACATCGCCTGCCAGTTGCGTGGAGGCTGAGGATGAAGTCCGGAAACTAAGCTTCTCGTGCACTGCATCGTCCTTGGTGCTCAAAAACAAAGGCGTGCTCATCTGGGCCAAGCGGTGACTCCTTGGCGTCAGCGTAGATTTCTCATAGAGCTATAAAAAATATATATATTATATAATTTGTAGAGACCGAAATTTGTTATCAAATAGTTATTAGTTAAGTACTCTGCGTACTGATTGCCTCGCAACCCACCCAAATATTCAAGTTTTCCGGCAGCGTCCTCTCCAGCAACACTCCCATGCACTCGTTGATGCAGATCTGGAGATCCGGCTCCAGGCGATAGCTCCTGGTCTGGCCCACGAACTCTCCATCTAGGAAGATCTTGAGGAAGTAGTTACGGGCTTTGGGCAACTGTTCGCTACCCGGAATAAAGGTCCTGGCAGCTGCCTCATCTGCATGCAGGCGCATGATCTCCACAAACGGCTCTTCGGGATCTTTGAAGGCCTTATCATACTCCTTCCGCAGGCTGGCCATGATCCGTTCAAACTGGGGCTTGCGGGGCGGCTTGGCTTGGGAGCCGGATTTCCTACTCCTGGACCTTTGCTCGGTCCACAGACGCAGTCGGGTGTAGAATACCTCCAGTTGCTCCCGATAAACTTCCGCCAGATCCGTTTCGAAGTTCTCCTTCCAGGCGGAGTAGGAGGCCTCCAAGTCGGGCGGATGGATTACGCGGAGACCCAGTTGGAAGCGGGTACACTGGAACTGCTGCTGGCGGCGGAGTTCCTTAAGCTTGGCCCACTCCTTTAGGAGGCGCTGGAGGAGTTTACGCTGGGCAGCCGACTCCGAGTAGTAGCGTTGACGCAGCTGCTGGGTTAACTTGAAATGACGCTTCACCTCGGAGGTTTGATCCTGGCCAGCGGAAGCGAGCAGCTTGATGGCAACCTGTCGTGCAATTTCCAATTCCTCTTTCAGCTTCCGGCAGATCCGGTGTCTCCTTTGATAGCTGTACACGTCGAAGAGATCCTCCAGCTGTTGGGCCAGTCGGTGCTCGTCCATCAGCAGAGGATGCAGGCTGAATCGAAGTTGTTTCAGGCTCAGCTTTAAGCAACGCCTGGTGGGCAATCCCTGGAACTGATCTGGGGTCATGGGCGCAAAGAAGACGCTCTTGAACTCCCTGTGGCACACGCTGCGATACAAGTTCTTGTCCACCAGGAACGTGGGAGGATTCACCTCACTCAGCTCGACTATCAGCTTGGAGCTCAACTTGCTGGACGCGCTCTTCGCCTGCTCCTGGTAGCGGTTCAGCATGCGAATCTGGGAGTCCTTCAGACGGACGTCATCCAGCTGCAGCTGAAAGTGTAGGGTGTTACTTGGTCTGTAGAGTAAGCTCTCGTCGTAGTAGTGAGGCTGCTTAAAGAGCTGATTCCAAACCAGCGGTGGATCTTGCAGATCGATTTGGATGAATGTTTGAGTGGGCGATTCCGAAGGTTCCGAGGCCAATTCCCCTCCAGAATCTTCATTGATTTCCTGGCCGGTCTTCTCCTGCACCGGGGAGTCTCCTTCTTCCCGTCTTTCGTCCTTGTTGCCATGGAAAAACTCTAGGCTAAGCGCCTCAAAGTCTACTTTCTGGTCTTGGTCTTTCTTTTCAGTTTCCCTGAGCAAAGCTTGCACTTCCTGCTCCCTTCTCCGATAGCTCCTGGTGGTCTGCGTCTTACGCTTCTTTCTGGCAGTCTTCCTGGGCGAGACTGAATCCATAATTAAATATTTAAGAACAAAATTTAGGGCAGAAATAAACAAAACCCAGCTTGCTTTAGTTTTTCTTTAGACGTTCCTATGGCAACGTACTGTTATCGATATACACTCAAATATCGTTAATCGGAAATAAACAACAAATAACCATAAATAAATATTTTGTTTTCGTTTTCTTTTTGCTGTTTACATACAAATACATTGCAAATCTAGTTTTAGTCATCCTGGATGGAGGGTGTTGTTCAATTAATGACATTCAATATTGGTTAGTTGTTCGCGATGGTTGCTCTCTTATGGTTTTTTGATGTGGGGACTGCTACTTTATATTATATGTATATTATTATGTATTGTATGTATAGGCAAAGGACCCGCTTAGAGTTGAATATGCAAGCAGACGCGCTCTACTGGCTTGGATAATGGGTGTAGAGGGCCCTGGCATCCACCAGGGCGTAGACGCGTCCCGGACACGAAACTTGGGAGGCGACAGGATCGCTTTAAAGGATACGACGAGGGGCAGGGGACGACAGCGAGTAGGTAGCGTAGTTGGGGGTCGTCTACTCCAGCAGGGTGATTTCTTCCTTGACTAAAAATTCAACAATTTCTTCATCCACTTCCTCAGTTTCCAAGTTGTCGGTATCCACATCTGTTGATAGGGGAAAAAGTTGGATTTTAGAGAGAACATAATATCAAATTCTTTTTGTAGAATATACTTACGCCCACGCAGCATGACGCGACGACTCTTCTGATCCTGCCACTCGGCAATGCGCTTGGTACGGTACTCCATGAAGGTCTCGCGCAGCTGGGCGCGCTTCTCGAGCAGCTCCTTGGACGCGCGGGTGAGGCGCAGGCGATCCTTCTGCTCGAAGACGGCATAGTACTTCTTCAAGTTTTTCTTGATATCCTTTTGCTTCTCCTCGCTGAGCAGGGTGGGTGGTCGCGGGCGCCACAAGAACTGCACGAAGTTCTTAAGGATGGTGCGCTTGATGATGCGACCCTGGAACGTGTACATGTTGAATCCAGTGTCCTCCTTCACCTTCCACGAGGAGACTCCGGTCACGACATAGCGTCCAGTGGGATCCCACTCAACCTCGGAGGCGCGGAAGTGATCCGGCGAGGCGCTGATAATGTAATCGTTGGTGGAGTCCACAAATTCAAAGGTACCCATGGTGAGGTTGGCCATTACAATGAACTGGCCGCGCGGCGACCAGAATAGATGCGTGCAGGACTTCTTCTCCAGCCGCTTTACTAAACTGGGTTTTACGCCCTTGTTTACTTCGTAAAAGCTTACGTTGGAGGAGTTGGGCTCGCCGTGGATGATGGAGAACTTGTTGCCAATGGGCTCCCAGGCAAAGGCCAGAATCAGCTCTCGAATCTCCACCGAATCCACAGGGATCTCCTTCTCGCGCATGTGGAAGATCTCAAAATTGTAGAACATGCCCAAGAACTTCACGTCCAGATCCTTCTTGTCCTTCTTCAGCTTGGAGTAGCGATCCACCTTGACGCAGAGATAGTCGCCGGACTTCTGCCAGTGCAGCTTGCAGTCAGCCACGTGGAAGAGGTTCTTGTTGCGCGTCTCGCGCTTCTTCGGGATCTCCATCAACGTAACGCGGGCGGGAATCTGGTTCTGCTCCTCCACCCAATAAGCGATCACATTGTCCGTGGGAGACCATGAGAAGCCGCGAATGCCGGGGATCTTAATCGATTTCAAGTCAAGCAGGTAGAACGACGGCGTCTCGTAGATGTGGATCGAATTCTCTCCCATGCGCGCCACAAACTTGTCGTCGTGCGACCAGCGGAACATGGACAGCACGGACATACCATCGGCCACGAACGAACGCTTCTCAGCGCCGGTACGGATGTCCCAGATGATGATCTTCTGGCCGGTAGGCGTGGGACCGTAAGTTACAAGGTAATTCTCACAGGGCGAGAACTCTACAAACTGGGTGCCGGGATGGGGGAACTTCTGAATCTTTTGGAAGTTGCTGCCGCCCCAAATGGCCACGCCGGGCTTGTGGAAGGTCACAACATAGGTACCCAGCGGCGACCACTTGACAAAGGTGTCGGTGAAACGCTCACGAGTCTCCAGCTCAGAGGGCTCGGGCAGGACGTTCTGCCAGAAGCCCACCTGTACGCAGTTCTGCGAGGTCTCCGCCGCCACACAGTACTGGTCGTAGGCATCGGGATCGTTGATGAAGTTGTACAGGTCGCTCTGAACCTTAAAAGTCTGCACTGTTGGCGGCTCCCACTTCTCCGGGATGTTCTCGTATCTGTAATACTCCTGCTATTAGCTTTGCTTTCGCTTTAAAGTATAAAAGAAAGAACTTACTTCTGGAAATCGGTAAAAAGATTGACGGAAAACGTATGGTTCTTGTCCAGGCGATGGTTGTTCAGCTTCTTGACGGCCTCCTCTGCCTGGCCGGCGTGCTTGTATTCCATGAAAGCGTAGCCCTTGGTCTTGCCTTCCTCATCCACCGGATAAACCACATTGACAATGTCGCCGCAGTGTGAGAAAAGCTTGTTAATCACCGACTTCAGCTTCTCCAACCGCACCGGCTCCACCTTGGGTATGTTGTCGACCACCACCACGCTCTCCACACCATCCGCCTCCGAAGGGCGCTGGGCCAGCATGTCGCCGAGCAGATCTGCAAGTGCATGGCATATAATTTATTAATATATATGCGAAACTTTCGCACACCGCTCCCACATTGAGGTTAGATTTCCGCGTGTGCTGCGCTGGCAGTCGGCCGCATTCTCACCTTCATCGCTGATGTTGTCCACGAAGTTGGGCGGATCCTCGAAGTTGGGCTCCTCCTGGTAGTCGCTGTCGTTCGCATCGGCACCAGAGTGCTCCTCACTTTTCTTTTTAGCCATTTTCAGCGGTCTACTTGCAATTTTCCGTCATCAAACATACACGCACAAAGTGAAAAAGAGCTGCAAAATCGATGTTACTATCGAATCTATCGATAATATCGGGTGAAAACATTGGTAAAAACTGGTTCGAGAATTTGCTGAACAAGATCAATCTCGTAATTGAACAAAAGGGTAATCTTTTGACGAAAGTATGTATCTTTAGAGATTTGCAGTTTTTTGTGTTTTATTGTTAGACAAAATTATATTAAAAACCTTTCACGGCTACTGGTCACACTTAAATCGACCAAAAATCGGTCATGAACGGCGTTGCCAGGCTGAAAAACATCGATAAGAATAGTTTAAAGATGATATATTGAAAAGCTAAGTGAAATATATATGCATTTTGAAAATTAAGTTCATTTCTCACGGCAAAATTTAAAAAATAATAATTGTAAAATGCAGCCCTGTAGTAAAAACAAAAACATCGATACTGGAATATAAACATCGATGTATCACCTTTTTAAGAACACCAATAGTATCGATAGTAACATCGATGTTTTTGCAGCTCTAGGACTGCTACTTTGTGTCATGGTTTTAGTAGCTACGACTGAAAAATTCTAAAAAGTTTAAACAAAAATACGGACGGCGCCGCGAGTTGCACAAGTAAATGCCGCGAATCGCGTTGTGTATGGGGGCGTCACAGGGAACACAAAATCAATGGGAATTTCGCATTTTTTTTGTTGCGTCTGACCCTAGTGTGTGTGTGAATGTGTATGAGTGCCTGTGTGTGCGTACGCGTAATTAAATAAATTAAGACGAAGAGCGAAAAGGAAAAGAAAAACAATTCTAAAAGTGCTGCTGCGGCGGGCAAATTGGGATTGGAAAATTGGAAAATCTGTGAAAATATGTAGCTCCGTTGCAATCTTTTCGCCTGCATGTATGTATATGCGTATGTAAATATGAAATATGTAAAGGCAGCAGCAACAGCAAGCAGCAGCAGCAGCATATACACACATGGAGAAATCGCCCAAAAAACTTTCTGCGCAAGCTGAAGAGAGCGAGTGAGCGAGAGAGACAGAGAGCGTGTTTCGTTTTTAGCCTTGGTGGAAATGTATGAATGAATTTTCGCTTTTGCAAATTTTATGTTAATAAAAAAGCAGGGCTCGCGTCGAACGGATGGCCAAAAAGCATAAATAAATTCAATTAACCAGTTCGCGAGGCGATTGAGTTGCAGAAACTCCCGATTTGAGCCAGCGATTGGGGCTCTCCGCTCAATTTTCATCTGTTACATCTTTTGTTGCTTGGAAAAATTGCGTGTGCGAGTGTGTGTGCGTGTGTGCGCGAAGTTTTCCACTGTGTTTGTCTACACGCCCACATAAGTGGCCTCTGTTTGTGTATTTGTGTATTTGGGGAAAAGTAAAAGTGATTCTCGATTTCTCGCTGCAAAATAGAGAAAAAAAAAAACAAAAACTGGAAACGGAGAAAAATTAATGCATTTATGTGTCGTCTCCGCCTCTTTCAGTGAATGAATGAAACCCCACCCCCCCTCCAGAAACTATTGCAAATCCCCAAGATTGTGCCAAAATAAAAGAGGATCCCCAATAGATACATCAAATCGGATAACAACAACCATAGGAACGACAAACAAATAATCTACAATCATCGAGGGAAGGAACGATTTAAAGCCATTATTTTGAACACTGCTGCTGTTTTTTTTAGTTCTAGTCGTTCGTCCTTGGTTCTTTTTGTTTCGGAAACAGTTTGTGCAGCAGCAGCTCTGAATGTCTTTATGCTTTAATCATGGTGTATTTCGCCACCAACAACAACAACACCGACACTATACGCTGCTATATTAGAATCTTTCTGATAACGAATCATGACAGAAGGACATGAAAGGTGAGTTAACATTCTGTACTGTTATCCTTACTATTTTCTAACTGAAAACTATTATCAAGCTGTCTCAGCTGGACTTACCTCGATAAACTATTTCAAATTGAAGTCTAATATTAAGAAAATTCGGAGTTCTGGTCAGAATACCGAGGCTATTATATTCATGGTGTTTAAGAACAGATTTTGCGGACCATTAAATAACTTACACTTTGTAAAAATTCATTTAACTCTGAAAAATATTTACAAAAAATAGCTGCAGATTCGAAATCAATTCAAAATGGTGTCCAAAAGATTGCAACCAAGCATTACATTTCACTTAAAAAAAATGTACTATAGATTTGTATTCAAATGATTTGAAATCTACAGCGATTTCTGTGGCACTCCTGCTCACGACGTTAGTTGTTTTAAAATAATTTAATAGTAAAATATCGATTTTCTCAAAGCATAAAAAACTTAAATAAGTTTCAGCGAGGCATTAAGGCATTAAGTGTATCACCTCCAGTTAACTATGATCATCAAAAATGGATATAAATACGATCAGAATTTAAAATAATATATCTAATAATATCTTAAAGATTTAACTGAAAAAGCTTTTCAAGATAAGCCAGCTGAGTTCCAAGGGAATTTCTGGAGATTCGCATCTATTTGTCAATTGCTCATTATCTCCTTCAATTATCATTTAAATAAGATCATACTCGATAGATGTTGCCAGATGCCAAAGGCACAGGCATAGGCCTTAGAGCCGCGCTTCCAGGGTTGCCAGCTAGCTGCGATCGATCGGCGTGCCTCGATTAATTGGCTCCAATTGGCGTTTGATTCGTCGAAAACAATTCTTCAACTTATGGTCCGCTTATTAATTGAGCTGACAGGCTGCTGCTCTTTCCCTCAATGGACAACGAAAAGAACCGGGGCACGGAATGAATGAAGGAAGCGTGAGTCATACGTCATTCGTCATTCGGCTGGCGAATTGAAGTCTCCACATTGTCTGTCGACACTTTTAATGAATGAAATGGAACGCCCCCATGTGCGATGCGGTGCGGTTTCCTTTTCCGTTCGCCTCTGGGTCCAATAATTGCCGTTGTTACGACTACTCACGTATTATTGCCTCGCGCCACTGGCGCTCTTTAAATTCTATTCGAAAATGATGTCATTTTTGTGTTTGTCCGTTTGTTGTTTCGCCCCGCGATTCGCTTTGCCCCAGTATTTACATCGAGGGGAAAGGAAAAAGCAAATAAGCAAAAGCCTGCGCAACAAGAACAGAGAAAAAATCCACATCGCACAAGGTCCCTGTAGTTTCATTCATGTCTTCAGCCTTATTCCGTTTCCATAATGAATGCGAATGGCTCACACACAAACTATTATAGAGGAATCTCTTTATAAATCTCATAGATGACAGCTAAGAAATATTATATTTGTTTGTCTGCATCATAAGATATAAAAACTAAAGATAAGACTATTTTCTAAACGATCTAAAAGTCTTACAACAATACCCTAGGCTCTCTTAAGATATCTGAACAATTGTTTTTATTGTTACTTTTATTAAATATTTAAAATTTAAATAATTTCTAATGTCAAAATTAGGTTTGAGAAATTCTCAATTTTTCTGTACATTTTTTAACGATTTCTTAATGTATTAATACCATTTGACTTCGAATCGAGTGCAAGTAACCCAACAATTTATTCCATTTTAATAAATTCAATAAATTCATGACAAACGACTTTAAAAAGGGATGTATCTAAAAATGTTTTTGTTTTTTTTTTTTTAATAGTTTAATGCCTACTTTTAGTCTTAGAATCATCGAATCCTCGATATTAACAGATGGTTTCCCAACTCTGAAACTTAGAACATTACAGTATTAATATAAAATTGTAGGATCTTTGGTTGTAGTTAAATATGCATAAGAAATATATTATGGCCCACTCTATGATTCCAACCAGAAATAAACACTCCGTTTGCAATGTGGGGCTTTATTTTGTAGCTGCAGCGGAAATAACATTCGATTTCAATTTTGCATTGTAAATTGATTGGCATGTGAATAATGTAACGGTAAGCGGGACATCGTGACCACGCGACACGGCAGATATGCAAATATGTACGTTTATACATATGTACTTATGTCTTGTGTATGTACATATGTGGCTGTTGTTGTTGGTTGGTTGGCTATCAAAACTACATATTTGAGTATTTAACTGGGCGCGCTGTGTATTGGTGTATTGGAACTTTTTATTGTTGTCGCCTCTCCGTCTTTTCGAGTGGGTGTGCACAAACACCGATAGCGACAGCGACACCGACACAGTCGCAGGCCGAAGCCCACACTCACACACGCGTTGTTCATTCATCTTTTTTTGCCTTCTGCTGCAGCCTTGCCTCTGTGTGGGTGTGCTGGTTGGGCTTGCGTGCCTTCGCGTGTATGTGTGGGAGTATTCGAGCCATTCAGTTAGCAACAATGGTTTGGAGATACCAACATCTACCAAAATGATACTCTTTCGAGACTCTCATGAAAGGAAATTGGTTAGAAAGCTAGAAATTGTTAAATAGTTGGTTTAGCTATTTAGTCAGAGATCATTTATGGGCGACAACTCCCGTACACATACACATAAACACAAGCCCGTGGAAAAAGATAACTGGAGCTGCTGCTCTCTCTCCAACTGTCTCTTTCCCACGCATGCGCTGTGCCTTTGGGTGAGAGCTTCCAAATATTGATAGACTTTTAGTTTCGGCTTGGGGCAGGCTCTTCTATATTTGTATACATGTGTCCGTGCCACTGTATAAGTAAGTCCTTTTTTATGTTTGGCGGAGTTGGTAGTATATTTCCATTTATTTCGACAACACCCTGTTTCTGTTTTTAAAATGGGTGGCAACTCTAAAGCGGAGTGAACCGTTAGCACCGCTCTTTGTCAATGAAAACCCGTTATGCGCTATGCTCTGACCCTGGGCAGTTGCGTTAGTTTCCTTTCATTCACACTGCCTCGAAATATCCTTGACTAGCTGACGTCGCTGAATGAAAACTATACGAAAGCCCCAGTCCTTGACATGTCCTGTATTCCGTTCTGTTCGCTGGCTAAGAGCCTCTGTGACGTCGCGACAAAATATTCATTCTGTAAAACCCCAGCGAAACTAGGACAAGCATGTGTATATATCACACTCACACTGGTACCATCCCTGGCATACCTCTCACATACATACCCCTCTCCCCCTTCCATATAAACAAAAGTATCCATACATGCAGACGGCACAGTGGAGTTTCAACTCCCTTTTTCTGAGCTTTTTTCATTGAGTAACCTGTAAGTGTAACTTCTGGATATTTGCCCGGGAACTCCGCATTCACAATTCGAGCCCCGCCAAACTCAATTTATTCGAAACTTGTGCGCAGGTCGCTAAAAACTCCACTTGATGTGACCCTCATTCATAAGGAGACGAGGGCTATCTGCCGCCAACTGGAGTTGCGGCTCTTTTTCAAGAATGAATTCCCCTTAGCCGGATGTAGAATATCATTTTGCACATTTGCCACCCCTAAATCGCATTCAAGCACTGGTGAAAACAATTTATACGTTTATTGTGCCTTAAAATAATATTTAATATTTTTTATATTATATTAGTAATTACAAAAGTAGCTTGAGATTTATGATTGTCCTGAAATAGTACCTAAAAGTATTTTGTGAAAAATGTCTACCTTATTAAATCAGAGTTTGGAAAAGATGCTTTCCAAATAAAATAAAATAATATTTTTTAGCACATTTTATAGGGAATATTTTGTAGTTTTTACTTACCAAAACTATTACAAGAACATTTTTTTAGTTAGTCGGGAATTCTCCTACAACTGTTTCAGTTTCTCAAAAATTATAGTTTTCATTGAATTAATATTAATATTTTTAATTATATTTTTATATATGTTTATATATACTCCGTATTTATGGTGTCTTTCAAAATACAAAATTCGGTAGCATATTTTCTAACAGATTTATAATAAAAGCACAACTTTTTGACCAGTGGCTGCTGTGGGCTCTTGTATTTTTAAACCGAAGGACTTGCAGTTATTTTTAGTTGTCATTGGTTTTTCACTCTCGTTCGGATGATTCAGACCGTCCTGCAGTCGGCAGGTGGCAAAAACTAGCCTCCTTGCTATGGCTTCCTTGACTGGCCGAAAAATTGAATTAGCCAAATTAGTGGCACTTGTAGGTCATCCTGTCCAGGATATAGACGGAGCTCAGGAACTTCGATGGGCCGCATTCGTTAAGAACCATCGGTAGTTTTACAATGGCAACGGTTTCCTACACCAAACTGAGCCTCAAACGCAGGATAAGCAGGTTCCATTTGGATCTATAGTTCTTTGTGCCTTGAAATGTGATTAATTCATTAATCAAACTAATGGCTATTTCTCTTCTTTATTTTCAATTTACAGCGACTTCTTAGTTACAGTACGCGCGCAGGTAATGACCAGAGACGAGAGCACCGAAGGCTGGCTACCGCTGGCCGGGGGTGGCCTGGCCAACGTTTCCATACGGAAGCGGGCTAGGCTATCCCCATTGGCATCGGGTCATGACTACATCATCTACGGGCAGAGGATATCCGATCAGAGCGTGAGTAGAGAGTCACAATGAGATTAATGAGTGCATTAATATATCGATTCTATTACAGGTAATCTTGAGCTGTGTGATCAATCGTGATCTGAAGTATTACAAAGTAATGCCCACATTTCATCATTGGCGCGCAGGAAAGCAGCGGAACGGACTCACATTTCAAACGGCCGCCGATGCGCGGGCCTTTGACAAGGGCGTCCTGCGCGCCTACAACGAGCTGATCGATGGTAAAACCCTGTCCAGGCTCCACCTCTAACTGCTAGTTGCATGAACGAACGAACCGCTTGCACATCATGCCTCTCTCTCTCTCTGCTTTCTGTCTGTCAGCCCGCTTTAGTTGCCTTTCGCCGCCTCCTAACCACCATTTGTCTCAAACCTTTCTTTTCCAAGCCTCTGCCTTTGCCTTTGCCTCTGCCTCTAAATCATTATCTAAATCTGTCTCTGCCTTAGCATTTGCTTTCGTTTACTAATATATATAACTTTTTCGTATGTCTTATGCTCTACTTTTGCCACAATACCAAACAATTATCTCAAAAATAAAAACATCACCAAACACACTCACATTGGATAATTGCAAATTTGTTTACCAAAAATCAAACAACAAATCAACAAACATTTATATCTATCATTTCAAAATCGAATTGGTAAGTGTTTAAACTGAGGTCGTACCTTAACTTAGAGTAAGGGTGCTGTTTGCTTTGAAGCTGGACTATGCCCAAAATAGTAATGGCAAGCACTTCAAAACTCCCAGCACATGTTGTTATGTGAAATAGTTTATAGTTTAGTCCACACCTACAGGTCACCACGACCTTTCAACGAGTTCCTTTTCGAGATTTCATAGCTTACACCTATATATATTCTGATTTAATGCTCTATCAAACTACAAATATTTTTCTCTTTACTATTATCTGCTTTTGCGTGTGTGCTCTCTCCTGAATATTATTTGCTTTTTCGTGTGCACTTAAGACCATTTCTCTTTGCATTATTCAGGACTGGCCAAATCGAATCCGACGATAATATGCCCGCCGCTAACCAAATATGATTCGGTTGGCGAAGATGATGTTTTCATGACCCTGGACTTACCTGTGGAGAGCGAGAGTTTACAAAAGATCCATTCTAGCCCCGAGGGCAGCGAGAAAAGTCACAGTAAGTAGTTAAGGGAAATTTACTTTACTTTCCCCTTTCCATTTCGTGGCGATCTTTAATATTAATTTATTTTATTGCAGAGAGCGTCAGCGACCGGCATAGCAACAACTCCGACTCGGAGAAGCTGCCACCGCCGCCCATTCACTACATATCCACGGACAAAACATCGGCCACCACATCGCCGCCAGACGCACCGCCATTAACGGCAGCTCCATCGCCGGGCGGACAGATTGCGGCCAGCGAGAACTATTCGTACGTGACGCTGACGTCGGTCCATCACGACTACAACTATCCCGTGGTGGACCAGCCGGTGGGGGCACAGGTGCTCAACGCTCGGCGGGATTCAATCAGTACGGCGAAGAAGCGAAATGCTCTGGAGGCGGCGCAGGCCATGGTAGCGGGTCAAACGGTGCCAATCGGTGCCGGAGGATGCGGCGGGGTGGAAAAGCCCCTAAACAAGCCAAACGTATCCGATATCCTGAAGAAGGAGACGCGCCTGCGCTGCCGCTACTGCCACGAGCTTTACAGCGAGCAATTCAACAATCGAGGGGCCTGCGAATATGCCCCGGATCCCTTTCGCAGCGGCTACGAGTGCATTTCCGGTATGGGCTGCGCCCGTTGTATGATTTACCACTGTATGAGCGATGCCGAGGGCGAGACGGCCCAACATCCGTGCGATTGCAGCGTTAGCGAGGCCGGCTGCAGCAAGCGATGGGTGGGCCTGGCCCTTCTCTCGCTATTTGTGCCCTGCCTGTGGTGCTATCCGCCGCTCCGCGCCTGTCACTGGGCGGGCATCCGTTGCGGTCTCTGCGGCGGGCAGCACAAGCCGCATGTCTGACATTTGGAGGCCCGCTTGCAAGGACTGCACGACGATGACCCCCCCAGGCCCAGAAGTGAATTCCAATACCAACAACACGAGCAGCATAGCATGGGCAGCGCCAAGCGTCCGTTGTGGGGAGCCAAGCAGAAGCAGTCGCAGCAATCGCAGTCCCAATCGCAGCGCCACTTTTACAACTGGGAGCTGTCGCACAGCTTGGGCGCCCCGCAACAAGAGATGCCGCCGCCGTATTTAATGCAGTCATCTGGCAGGAAGGCGGCCCAGAACGATTACGGACGCTTGCTCTTCTAGACTTTACCCCAGAGTGAATGCTTTAAGCCACATTTTCACGAACTGATTTCGATACGTTTAACTGTTGAATTTTCCACTTAAAAATCCAGCTTGAGCTACTTGAAAATGCAATGAAGAGAAGAAAAGATAGCTGCATTATTGTAAAGCAGGCGGCTGAGGTGTCTGGAGACTAAGCAACGAAATATTTTGTTCAGATTTGTGGAAGAAAATATTTAGATTGTAAACAGCCAAACACCAAAGGTGCGAATGCTTTCAAAATTTTGGCAAAAGGGAAAGCTCAGCTTAAGATTTCAGGTGGAAGAGCAGAAGTACAAAGATGAGACATTCAGGCATATTTTTGAAGTAGGAAATGCTTTTGGTTCTTTAAGTCGACAGTCAAAAGTCGAATTTGGGCATTTTTACTTATTTAAAATGGAAAGTTTCCATAGAAAACCATAGGTGAGATGTCTGAAAGTAAGCAAAGCATGTTTTTTCTAATGCTTAGATGAAAATATTCAGATTGCAAACTGCAGGATATCAAAACTAAGATTTTCAAAGGAAAAACTAACCAAGAACAGGAAAGGCCAACCAAGAACTCAGCTAAAAAATTACTTTGAAAGCTTAAATACTTCCGCATGTGTTTGAATGTTGAACAACAGACAGTTTAGCTTGGAAATTGAGTCGAAAAAATGAGCTTAGTTCGCTTTTAGTATCATTTCGGTAAAACTCCATTTGAATTGCCATAATTTAATGTATATACAAGAGAGCAGGAGGGAAGAATTACGTATCTATTTTTAATATTTTACTTTACACATTGTAATTTACGTTTAATAATAGTTTTGTATAAACGGGCTATTTTTGTTTTTATTCGTAATTGTAACCGATTTTTTTAGAGATCAAATATTATACAATGTTTGTTTTAGTTTAAGTTGTATTTAGGGTTTTTTGCTACTTACACTTGCTTGTTTACAATTCGAAATTGGAGAACAGTATTAAAAAAGCCGAGGCAAAGGCGAAACGAGAACTAAATACATATATATATTTAAATGCGATTTTCTCTGCGCGATTCCAATTTGTTAATGTCAATGTCACGCGCTCAAAACTCACACGAAAAGTTCAAACAAACAACATACAAACGGCAACCTGATGCGCAAAATGAATAAAAAAACTAACTAAGAAAGAAGGAGGGACAAATCTTCTTAGAACCTTAAAAAAGAATTACAAATTGTCTTCGACTCCTCCTCCTCTGGCAAAAGACGCGGCGGCAGTGCTCAACCTTTGTGGTTCCACAGGCTCAGAAATTGTTACTTAATACAAGCTTTAATTTAAAAGGAGTTATAATCAATATGTTTGCCTTTTAAAAAGGATGTTTTTGTCTCTTCTTAGGGCTCATGAAGATTCAAAATATTTCTTTTGCCAAACAACTTCCCCCGAATAATTTCGAATATTTCGGTTTACCAACCATAGAAGAAATCACGGATTAGAATAAAAAAAAGAGTCGACGAACAAAAGCAAATATCGAAGCACTGCGCGTTGTGCATCTCTTTTGCAAATTTGAATAAATCTAGAAAGCGAATCAATTTGTAATTTTGACTAAAATGCTAAGCACTTTTGGCGGTTTATAAAATGGCAAAAAGTCAACGCATTTTGAGCAAAGGGGTTAGAAACAAAATGAAATAAACAACAATTTAAGTGTTTTCAAAAAGAAAAACAAAACAAAAATAAACAAACTCATACGCAGCTAAATTTAAAATAAATAAAATAATAAAAAACATTAATTTATTTCTTACTATATAATTATTGTTGTACTAAGTCAGTGAGAAAAGCAAACAAGAAAATATGAAAGGAAATTTCACACAAAAAAAACTAAAAACAAAATGCATATTTATTAAAAAATAAGCAAAGGTTGTGCAAAAAAAAAAACACATTTAAAAGCAACATTATTATTGTAAAAATTAACTAAATGCGGGCAATTGTTAGTAAATGTGCAAAATTCTGTCGAAAAGTTGAAACCAACCATGGAAACGCCAAGAAAAGGCAACAAACTTGATAACTTGCAGCAAAAAAGGACGAACGGAAGGAAAACCGTGAACGAAAACCGAGAAAGGAAACAAAACACTCAACAACAAGAAGTACAAAATGTTAAATATGTATCTATATAATTTACAATTACGTTTTATATTATTATTTAACTTAAACGCTTACTCAACGGAAAATAGCTAACTATTATTACGATCGTCCTCACACGCGAACAAACAGAACAAAAAGAAAAATAAAACTAGCTCAATGGCAGAATTATTACTTTAGCTAAAATAATAACATTCACTATTTGCAATTTCCTTTTCCTTTATTATTTCACATCGAAGTGAACAAACAAATGGATTCCCATTAAAATAGCCACATATACTCATGTTAAATGGAGATGCGAAAGGTTATATGGATGATAATGAAGCCACAAAATAGTAATATAAATGATATATTTATTCATATAAATGTATTTGAAAATGTGAACAAAAAACAAAAAGAAATACCAACAATAAAACACAATTTAATAAACAATGTAAAATGCTTAGGTGTGTATAAAATATTCAAATATTCTTGTAAATTCTGGGTTTCTGGCCTCTACATTAGTCTCGGTTTAACCCTTTCTTCAAACATAACATCGATATTATCGATGATTTCAATATTTGCACTAGTTTTTAATCTATTGGGTTTTTATAATCATTTGAACAGAAAAACATCGATAATATCGATAGTGCAACGATGTTTCTGCAGCATTCTCTACTTATGTATATTCTAAAATCTAAAACATGGAAATACTTTCAAAATGGATAAGCAAGACCCGAATACCAAGATGAAGGAGGTCACCTGCAGTGTGCTTTTTACCAAGTTGGTTGTCCTTTCAACAGTGATCCCCTCCTAAACCCAAATATCTTTGATTCCTTAGTCCAAAGTTTAACCCGGAGGAGTCATTTTGTGCTGACGAATTGGACGCCGTGACATGCTTAGTTTCAAAAACGGAAGATCTGGAACTGGACCGTGTCTTCAAAGGGGCGTCCCATGGTGTTAGCCAAGCGTCGAAAGCCTCCGTTCGCTCCTTGCTTGACTTTAAGTTTGAGATGGCGGATGACTGGGCAGAAATTAACCTAATCCCACAGGAACCATTGGAAACGGTGTTTCGCCATATGATAGAGACCCATGATAAGACCACCGTTCAGATAGACATTAACAAAATGTACTTCAACTGCCATTTGTTAGTGCTGCAGGTGTACTCTCGTTTCTTCAAGTCTCTCAAAGAGACACCGCTCCTGGTTACTTTACCCGAAGACCAGGTCTCGCAGAATGCCTTCATGCTTATCTACAAGTGGATGCTGACTGACGAACCGATCCTGGATCAGCGCTACATCGCGGATATTTATGTGGCCACCACTTATCTGCGAATCGACGCTCTGCTGGCGGATTGCTGGAGATATTTTGACGACGATTGCAACTACAACGAGGATACGGCTTGCGTCCTGTATGTGAAGGCGCGTTACCACCCCGCCCTGGATGTGGTGCGAAACCTGATGCTCACCAGAATCCAGAAGTTTCTGCTCACCTTTGTGGCTACAAGGGACTTCTTAGATCTGCCCGTCAGCCATCTGGCCTACCTGCTAGATTCCAGCGACATCTCTGTGAACACAGAGATCGAGGTAAGCGCTTCCTGAAGTTACTTGATACTTGTTTATCTCAATTTTCTCTTTCAGATCCTGTTTATAGCCGTGCGATGGCTGGGCCACCATTGGAAGCGGCGTCGCATGCATGCGAAGCGAATAGTGTCCTGCGTTCGATTCCACCTAATGCCTCTGTGGTACCTGCTCTTCGTTCGTCGCGAGGAGCAGCACCAGTTGATGGTGGACCTGATCTCGCTGCCGGAAGTGGACGACCAGATCGCCAAAGCCATTACGAGCATCACCTCACGGATGTATAAAGCAAAGCTGGCGGTGGTGGACAGATCTCCGAGCGAGGGTTACAGCCTTATATTACCGGATCACGTGAATCAGAGGAAATGGATTTGCGACCGGTCCTGCAAATACTATAGCCAGCTGGGCTGTCCAAGTACCCGAGAAATTCGTTTCGAAAACTTCGAGGACTATCTGTTGGACCTGCAGAACAGATCCCCCGATCACTGGTTCAAAGTCGAGTTGGTGGATCCTAGCAAGGTGGAAGAATATTGCAGCTGGAAAGATGAGCACTTAGCTAATACTCACAGAAATGTAAAAACTATATCGCATTTTAAAAAATAGCAAATTGATAAAAGCAAAGCGGAAGCTTAATTCGGGAACATGAAGTTTCCAATTTCCCATTATAAAAATAAGAACGATTTCCATTAAATGAAAAAACATACTTTTTGTATATAACATTGATATGTACAGCCTTTTCTAGATAATATGGCAGTAATTCTGAAATAAAAAAATAAATGGAAATATATACTGAAAATCAACAAAGTTATAATTTTAGCTGTTTGAAATAGTCGACCGAGCGAAATAATGTTTTTCAGGTTTTCCGTTAAAATACTGTATTTTATAAATTGACGTTGCCAGATATCAAGAGGAAAAATCAAACTTTCATCCATTTTGCGCGCGCCCCGCCATTCTCTGCCATGTCCGTCAAATTAGCGATTGTTTGCGATATTTCCGGGATAGTTTGTCGATTGTAAGCGATGGTTACACGTAGGTACTTGTTTTACTTGATTTAGTTTCTTATTTACTAAATAAATTGAAAATAAAAAAGCCCCCTCTGTCTACCGTTTCCCACCATTCCGATTGGACGTTAACTATGCGAGGCTAATTTGACGTACATCAGTTGGACTACGATTAATGGTTAGTGAGCGGGTAACCATATCGGTTATCGATATGGGAATTTTTAGTATACTTTTCTAAGTATTTGAGGTCATCTACGGTCACACTGTCCGCCAGCTTTGTTTTGGAAAATAACTTGTGAAAAATGGAAAAGCTGGAGGCCCTAAAAATCTCCTCGATGCGCCCCAGGAGCAACATCCTTGATCGGCCGCTTTCCAAGGGCAAAACGGAGGTGTCCCAGAGTATTGTGGCACTGCTGTTCAGCGAGATTGTTCAGTACTCACAAAGCAGAGTGTTTACAGTGCCCGAGTTGCAAACTAGGTGGGGGATTTATTTTAATGTTTACGTACCTATTTTATTGATATAAGCTTTATTTCAGACTGCATGACTTGGGCCAGGATGTCGGCACTCGGATCATCGACCTGTATTTTGTTCGGGAGCGCAGTGCGAAGCGGGAGACCAAATTAACACAAATGCTGCTCTTTGTGAAGACCACAGTGTGGAAAAATCTCTTTGGCAAGGAGGCGGAAAAGCTGGAGCATGCCAACGATGACGAACGCACCTACTACATTATAGAGAAAGAACCGCTGGTTAATACCTACATAAGTGTGCCCAAAGATAAGGGATCGCTGAACTGCGCCAATTTCACAGCTGGCATTGTGGAGGCGGTGCTCACCCATTGTGGCTTCGTACGTCTTTGTTTAATACTATAAGATATTGTTCCTAATAGTGTGCTTTTTGCAGCCCTGCAAGGTCACCGCCCACTGGCACAAGGGCACCACGTACATGGTAAAGTTCGAGGACTTTGTGATTGCCCGCGACAAGCAGATGGAAGAAAAATAAATTATACTAAGTTAATCGTAACTTCTTTTGGTTTGTTTTTTTGTTTTGTTTAATTCCACTACAAATCGAAAATATCTCGGAGATGGCTTAAATGTATCGTTTAGATGAACTTGAACTTGCGATCCTTGTAGGCCACCTCGCCAGTCCGGTACTTCTGCTCGCGTCCATCGCGCTCCGATTTCAAGGCCCAGGCATAGATAGCAATGGGAAGCACAACGGCGAAGAGGCCGGTGCGGAAGGACTTGCCCGTTGGCTTGAAATGTTCGTAGTTATGTACGCGCATCGCCTGGAAGCGGGCTAATCCTGCATCGAACTGGAGAGAGAGTGGCGTCGCATTAATAGCATTTATCCCAGGCGTGATGACATAACCAAGTCGAGGATTGTTGGTTTTTTGCACTTACCACGGTGCCGCCCTCGCCGGTGGCATGGCGGTAGGGATTGGAGCTCTGCTTGAGGAACTCGTTGCGCAGCTTCAGGGTGTGTTCATGCTTGCGCTTGATAAACTCCTGCTCCTCTTTCGACACAACCATTTTTTTAGTTTTGTGTCAAACTTGGTTTAATTTGCAACAGCTGACCACAGAAATGTGACCGATAGCTTGAAAAATGCGAAAGGTATCATCCAAAATATACCAAAAACTGTGACTGAAGATACTTGAAAACAATCGACTTCAATAACTTTTGCATCGATAAATTATTGCTGTTTAAATATCTTGCTTTTTTGCGCAGCAAACTTTAAACTCACGTCAGGTGTCCTTTTCGGTTACATAGGTGAGTTTTTGGTATATTTTATAGATACATATGTTTCGGGCTTGTCACAAAGCCTGCTGCTTCGTTGCGTCTAACGGATTCCACCCCCGCCATCATTATACCAGCCCAACTAGCTCTCTCGCTCGCTCTCACTGCGCATGTCCTACAAAGTGTGATGCGCAGATCTCGTGTCCGCATCCTAGTTCGTCGCCTTTGAAGGCCAGGGTCTCATCCCTAACAAGTTTTCAGGACAAAATGGAAGATTTTCCAACAGCGATTCCTTTGGGTGCTCAGTGAAAGCTAGGGGTTCACGTAGAAATTAAGCAAGAACCCCTCAAGTTAGGGGTAAGTAATCAATAACTCCCCCTTGGCGCATGCCAATTGGCGGCCAGAGAGAAAGAACGAGAGAGCGAGAGCTGAGCTGTGAGCCACCGCGCATGTTGCTGCTAAGTTGGGTGGGGAATGCACTTGGCTTAGCTCCGATTTTCCCGCGGGAGGGCGGGGGTTTATGTTTATCCGATGTTTAGGGGTTGAAATTGCTTGCGCTTACATTCGGTTGCCCGCGGTTGCGCCGTTTGCCTGGCTCATTTTTCACTTGACCAGCAGACGTTGCAGGAGGCAGTGGCTCCGTTTGAATATCTGGACGTATTGATTTTCTCTCCGGGCTCCTCAGCTGCTCAGCTCCTACGATTTCCAGATACAGCACGGCATGAGCCTGAAGTCAAGTGCTCGGATCAAGAAGCGCCGCTCGGAGGCGGCGGCCGCCAATTATCCAGCTCCGGCGCCAGGTCAGGCGGGGAATGGCGCCTCCTCATCCTCCACACCGTCAACCCCATCATCGGCGAACAACACCAGCAGCAATAATGGTGGAGGCGGCAGTGGCACCCCAAACTCATGTCCGAGCTCATCCTCCTCCATCAAAAAGCACAGCTTCGTGGGACGTAATCCCAACTTTGATACAGACGAGACCAAGCTGCTGATTCAGCTCTGGGGCGATCCTAAACTGCAACGGACGCTTATCACCACGCACAAGAAGCATGCCGTGATCTGCCAGCTGGCGAACAAGATGCAGGAGTACGGCTATCATCGCTCGCCGGAGGAAATAACCACACGCATTAAGAACCTGAAATGCTTCTACAATCGATTGAAGAAGGACAAGGAGTGTGGAGTGCTAACCGGCGATTCAGAACCGAGTTGGAAGCACTTTGCCGAAATGGACGCCATTATGACCAGGCCCATCTTTAGCGTGCGTCCCAACGAGGTGCCGGCTCCCTCTCTCAAGTACCAACTGGAGCAAGCTCTGGAGGAGCACGCCGAACGTCGCAAGCGTCGCTTGGAGAACGGGGAAGAGCTTTCCGACAGCGACAACGAGGAGGATGACATGATGCTGTCCGCATTGGTGTCCAAAAACAAGGAGACAACCCCCCGGAAGGATTTAGAGGCTGGCTGTCTGGAGGCCGATCTGGACATGAACGAGGAATCATTCAGCAAGCGCCGTAAGCTCTCCGCAGAAGTGGATGTTGATATCGGAGAAGCTCTAGCTTTATCCTGCATCAAGAGTGAGCCTGCTCAGGAGGTGGAGGTGGCGGCTCCTGTTGCTGCACCAGCTGAGCCAGAGCCTGAGCCCGAGGAGGACGACGATTGTATGCTCCTGCCCGTGCCCAAGGAAGAACCCATCGATGTGGATGCCTCCGACGATTCTCCGAATGAAAAATCCTCAAGTTCCAGCTCTTCATCCACTTTGGCGGACATCTTGCAACGAAATAAGCCCTCAAATCTACTCCCATTTACCGGAGCCAATGTCATCATACCGGCCAGCATTACTACCACCACGGCTAGCAGTTGCACTGCCACACAGAGTTCCGGAACTGCTGCCAATAAGCTACAAGCGGGCAAGATCTCGCTGGTGCCCACAAACTTCCTCATGCAATCTAAGCTCCCGGCTGCGGCAGGAGGACCAAGTCCCATCGCAACCGCCAAGGCAGCGGCGGCTCCCCAGCTGCAGTTACTGCAGAGCGCCATCAATCAAGGCGCTCGATTGATGATCAGCGGATCGGCTGCTGCACCGGCTCAGCCAAGCAACGCCGGTTTGATGGCCACCGCTCCGGGAGGAGTCAAGTTTGTTCTAGTCAATGCGGAGCAGGCTAAGGCCGCTGCAGCTGCTGCGGCTGTAGGCAAATCAGCTGCCACCTTGCCTCTGGCTGCCGCTCAGGCTCAGGCTCAAGTTCAAGCAGCGGTGCAGCAACAGCAGCAGCAGCAGAAGATCCAACATAGCCTCCACCAGGAGCACCAGCACCAACAGCATTTACAGCACCAGCAGCACATTCAGTTGGAGAAGGAGGAGACCCGCAGGGCGCACGAGAAGGCACGGGAGGAGCTGCAGTCCAAGCGACACATGACAAGTGAGTACACGTTCTCTTAAACGGAAATTCAGCTAAAGTTAATTGAAATTCTCACCTACAGCCATGAGAATCCTATTGCGCCAACTTCTGAACTCCCAGAACGAAGCCAACGAGATCCAGCACAATCGTCTCTCGCTGGAGCGTGAGCGTCTGGATTGGGAAAAGTCCATGGGGGAACGTCTCTTTAATTTGTTGCCCAGCCTACTGCAGCCAGCACCTGCGGCATCGCCATCCTCCACCGCCCAGCGACTGCAGCCCCCGAAATTGCTCTTCACCACCGCCCTGCCGATGGCCAATGGCACCGTGTCCATGCCGCACATACTCACATCCAATTCATTGCCAAAAGTCATAACGACAACAAGCAGTACTGGCGGCGTAGCTGTAGCAGGATCAGGTGTTGGATTAGTGGCCAGTGTGGCCACCAAACCAGTGGACAACGATGTCCAGCTAGTCACTCCCAAGCAGGAGAAGGAGGGCTGAACCGTATTGGTGGAATACGTTGTTTTAAGTGATTGATATTACACAAGCTCTTTCAGTGATCTCAAAGAATTGATATTCATTCCAGTGAAATGAACGAATCTGGTCTTTAGTTTAGTTAACTCTAAAATGAATCTCCTAAAAATAAAGATGGAACTCGTCTCGGAAATTGAATTGAGTAACTTTTAGTTTATCCATGCTAGCTAAACATAGCTAAGCTAAAAAATGGATCAGAAGTTATGGATGGCTTAGATTTCGTAAACAGAGAAAAGATCTATTGGTTTAAATCATAAAAAAATACATTTTTAAAGTGAAATGAAGGCCTTAATATATTAACTAAAGTTTACTTGCTAATACTTTTACTTCTAAAACAAAAATTTATCTATTTAACTAGAAAAGTCATGATCACTAGTGTATATTGAGCCTCTCCATATCGCGGATTTCCATGATATCTGTTTTGAGTCGCTGCTTAACGATCTCCCGCCAAATGGCCTCCCGATCCCGGTTATCCGACACGCCCATCCGCTGCAGCGAGGAGTCCGTGATGCGCAGTAGAGCACGTCCTGTAATGTCGTGCTGAAAAACCAAATAAACATATCCAGATCAGTAGGCAGTTGATTTTGGGGTGTTCTTAAATTAATGTAGCAAACATTCGGGTTTTCCTTATTGTAAATTGAGGCACAGGAGATGACGGAACAGCTCCAAAAAAGAGACAATCCCAACCAGAGGTAAGTAAAGGGAAGAGGAAGCCGAGACCTCCACTCACCTGGGCAAAGAGCTGCTCGTACTGTGTGTACTCGCCGCAATGGCGTCGGTACCACTTCAGCACATCGCTCACTGTCCACAGGTACACCGCTTTAGGTCGCGTGGTTTTTGTCCGTGTTTTATTTTGTGTGGAATTGCTCGTTTCTTCTCCCATTTAAAATTCTCAAAATGTTTGGAATATTCAACAAAAACAAACCAGACTCGATAAATGGATTAGGTCTAGGGGTGGGAGAAGCAACTTATCGATACACAAGCTGAAAGTCGTGATTTATTTTAGTTAATTTTAAATTAAAAATAACAAAAATCAAGGCAAATTATTTAAGCTCTCAGTAGTAGTTTATTAAGAACTTTTTATTCAGCCCAGTCAGACAACACAGAAAAACGCTTCAATGTCAAACCGGTTAATGGCGATTACTGTAGTAAGATTTATATAAAGTTTGAATAAAACATAGATCGGTATCGCGAAGGCTATTAAATTATGTGCTCTATTTCTTATGAGTTTTTCGGATAGACTTTAACAAATTTTAAGTTTGCAAGACACGATTAAGCACACTGCGCCTCAATCGATATATCGATATTGGTCACTAGTTGAAGCTCCAACGCCTATCGATGGCCGCTCTGGCACACCTATCGAAGGCGCACCAGCTCTAATCGTGACTGGCGCTTAATAACAACGACCGAACGGTGAAAAAGTCAGCATAAAACACGTAAATACGCAATAAATACAACTCAGACCCGATCGAAAACAAAGAAAAAATTACGTTACGGATAGTGGTTCAGTGGTAACACGCATAGATAATTGATTGGTAGACGCAACTCGCTGGCAAGTTCGTTTGTTGACCGCCCCACATCCGCATCCAAATTCCAAGACCCAAGATGGCCGGAGCTACACTTTTCGAGCGTGCCCAGGCTTTATCCAGCGTGAATCGCGAGGAGCAGGACAGTTCACTGCTGAACAAAATTGTCCGCGACCAGGAGGGCGCCGAGAACGATGAGGAGCGCATTCGCATCAAGGAGCAGGGCATCCTGCAACAGGGTGAGCTCTACAAGCAGGAGGGCAAGGCCAAAGAGCTGGCCGATCTCATTAAGGTGACGCGTCCGTTCCTGAGTTCGATCAGCAAGGCCAAGGCGGCCAAGCTGGTGCGTTCGTTGGTGGACATGTTCCTCGACATGGACGCGGGCACCGGCATCGAGGTGAGTCCTTGTATCGCTCCTCAAGAGAATATCACTAATTGGCAATTTCTTCGTTGGTCCCATAGGTTCAATTGTGTAAAGACTGCATCGAATGGGCCAAGCAGGAGAAGCGCACCTTCCTCCGCCAATCCCTGGAGGCTCGCCTGATTGCCTTATATTTCGACACGGCTTTGTATACAGAGGCTCTGTCCCTCGGCTCACAGCTGCTGCGAGAGCTAAAGAAGCTGGACGACAAGAATTTGCTGGTGGAGGTCCAGCTGTTGGAGAGCAAAACCTATCACGCACTGAGCAACCTGCCCAAGGCAAGGGCCGCCCTCACCTCGGCCCGCACCACGGCCAATGCCATCTACTGTCCGCCCAAGGTCCAGGGCGCTCTCGATCTGCAGTCGGGCATTCTTCATGCGGCGGATGAGCGTGATTTCAAGACAGCCTTTTCCTACTTCTACGAGGCCTTCGAAGGATTCGATAGCGTGGACAGTGTGAAGGCCCTGACCTCGCTGAAATACATGTTGCTGTGCAAGATCATGCTGGGACAGTCGGACGATGTCAACCAGATTGTCAGCGGAAAGCTGGTAAGTTAGTCATTGAAACCAAATTAAAGAATCCGTTTTAAAGTCTTGAAATGTTTTCGTACAGGCCATAACCTACTCAGGCCGCGATGTGGATGCCATGAAGTCGGTGGCGGAGGCCTCACACAAACGTTCTCTGGCTGACTTCCAAGCAGCGCTCAAGGAGTACAAGAAAGAACTGGCCGAGGATGTGATTGTGCAGGCGCATTTGGGCACGTTATACGATACCATGCTGGAGCAGAACTTGTGCCGCATCATCGAGCCCTACTCCCGTGTGCAGGTCAGTCATCATTGATCATTCTTTCCTCCACAATTCCTCTAAACCTCTCTGTTTACTGTAGGTCTCCCATGTGGCCGAGAGCATTCAGCTGCCCATGCCGCAGGTGGAAAAGAAACTGTCGCAGATGATCCTGGATAAGAAATTCAGCGGCATCCTGGATCAGGGCGAGGGTGTCCTGATTGTGTTCGAGGAGACGCCCGTGGACAAGACGTATGAGCGCGTGCTGGAAACTATTCAAAGCATGGGCAAGGTGGTGGACACCCTCTATCAGAAGGCCAAGAAGCTGTCGTAAGCAGATCGTAGAAAGCACTATTCAATTCACACATGATATCAGCATAATTAGCAGACTTTTCCTAGTTTCTTTTTTGTATTTTCCAACAACAACAAAACCACTCTGAAGCCGAGTCCAAGCCAAAATAAGTTTTATGTTTCTGCGAAAACTAAATTAAACTGATATTGGCAATAACAGAAAAGCAGCACCAACAACAGCCACAAGATATAAAATGTAAATCCATTAAACTAACATAAGCAAAATTATTAATCATTGAGTGGGATCGAATTGTTTACGCAAGTGCGCGGTATAATAAGCAAAAATATTCAATTAACAACATAATAAAATGAAAAACAGAAAACCGAATACAATAAACAATAGAATAATTATTTTTGGTCCTGGCTTAAAGGGATCCCGAATTCCAACCGTTTTTCTTGAATGGTAAGTCCTGTAGTCCTTAACTTACAAGTCATCCACAATTCATGTTAAGTTTTCCAATTTACATTTATTAATAAATTATTTCTTATAAGTAATCTAGGAACCTGTCCTTAACCGAAGTGATGAGAAAGTCCCAGGCCGGCGCCAAAGTTGGTCTTTTGGTTGGCGAAGGGCCCACTGGTCCACTTGTTGGCCGATCCTGTCAGATCCAAGCGAGTGGCACGATTCGCCGACGACCAAAGGTTGGCGCGTGCCTCCGCTCCGAGCTGCTGGCCGATTCCAGGGAAATTGCTGTGGGTCAAGCTAGCACCGTGTCCATTGATGTGGGAGTAGTCCAGTCCAGCTCCGTTGCGCTGGAACTGGAAGCCATTGGCCAGCTTGTTCTGCGAGGCGAAGACCTTGGCGTCCAGATTGTGTCTGCCATTGTTGAAGAGGTTGGCGTGGGCCTCCTGCTGGAACACATCCTTTACTCCGGGCGTGTGGGTCTTGGTCAGAGAAGCACCATGGCCATGGCTGTAATGGAGGTTCATTTAGGTTAATAAGGTGTTAATGGATTTCGGAGAACAAAATATAGAATTATGGAAATTATGGACTCACTTATTATAGGCCAAGGTTCCACCAGTGGTGACCGGTCCCGATTGAGTGTTTCCAGCCGCGAAAAGCTGTCCTACCACATTGTGGTTGGGATTGCCAATGCCCTTGGTGAGATCCACCCGAGCATCGGCGCCGCCAGCGGGACTGGAGCTCAAGGAGCCACCCAGCACTTGGCGGCGTACACGAATGGGACGTGGTGGAGGAGTCGGAGGAGGATAGTACAGGAGAGTCTGAGCTCTCTGCGGAACTGCCTCTGCGACGGCGGCGAGAGCCACAATGGCCACGATTACAATGGTTGCCTTCTGCATGTTGCTGGTTGGGATTGCTGGAACTGACTGATGTCCTAAGGTGGCCAGCGTTTGGCTTTTATACCTGCCGTGCTGCCTGGGGAAGAACTCTTCGGGTGATTCACGAGATTCATCCCACCGCTGTCTTCGCTTGGCTGCCTTATCAGCAAGGTTTTTTCCCGCTCAGGCTTGGAGGGTGATTTACTTTTGCTTATTGGTGGATTGTGTTTATGAATATGTTTGTGTTTGACGAAATTAACCTTTTCACCTTCTATTCTTTATAATCTTGCTCCTCTGGTGGTTTTTGTTTTGAATCATTTCAGTTGGAAACTAAGAAATATTTTATAAATTCTATATAATCTCTTAAATTATTATCGCAGAAAAGACAACGTGTTTCTCATTTCCTACGCCTTAGAAAGTAAATCTTATAAAGGCACATAAATGTAAAAAATCCATTACTTTGTCTATAATGGATGGTTTGGTTTAATTAATAAACTAAAATAACTATTAAACATATATATGTTGGGCTTCTAAGGAATGTTACTTATTTTGATAGGTGAGAAAAATTAAATATTTTGATATTAGAACTAATTCAAATATACAAGATTTCACTTTTGAATTTAAAATAAATTAAATAGTAAATTTTAAATATATACCTTTAACGAATATCAGCAATATATACTGATAAAGAAGATTGGTCTTGACAGGAAAGTATTTTGTGTTAAATTCAAAGTCAGATGGATATGGCTAAAGAATATTCTCTAATTATGCCCTAATTTATAGGGATACCGGGCATGAAAACTTAAATCTAACATGACGGAATGCAATAGAAAATGATGCTGTCAAAATATAGCTAGCAACATGTTGGGAAACATCCATTATTGCTGGCAACACATTGCTGTTGCACAGGTTCAGTACGCACAGCAACATGACGTTGATCTCTTAAAACCAAGAGCCGATTGGCCATAGTCAACTACTGTTTGTTTAGAAGGTTGTTTAGGTGAAAAAATATATGGGATTTTATAATTATATACAGGACTCTTGATAAGTTTATAAATAATAAAAGCTATATTTAAGAGAAATAGTTGAATTTGGTATGCGTTGTCTATATTACTCTTTGAGTATACCTTCAAATAGCCATTATAAATCCCACATTTTATATAGAAATACATGTATGCATTAAATAAGTATTCGATTTTTAGTTTATTTAATAAATTAATTTTTAAATAATTATAGCAGGATCTGGATTAACCGAAGTGATGAGAGAGGCCCAGGCCAGCTCCGAAGTCGGTCCTCTGATTGGCGAAGGGTCCACTGGTCCACTTGTTGGCCGATCCTGTCAGATCCAAGCGAGTGGCACGATCCGCCGACGACCAAAGGTTGGCGCGTGCCTCCGCGCCGAGTTGCTGGCCGATTCCGGGGAAATTGCTGTGGGTCAAGCTGGCACCGTGTCCATTGATGTGGGAGTAGTCCAGTCCAGCTCCGTTGCGCTGGAACTCGAAGCCATTGGCCAGCTTGTTCTGCGAGGCGAAGACCTTGGCGTCCAGATTGTGTCTGCCATTGTTGAAGAGGTTGGCGTGGGCCTCCTGCTGGAACACATCCTTTACTCCGGGCGTGTGGGTCTTGGTCAGAGAGGCACCATGGCCATGGCTGTAATGGAAACAGGTTCATTTAGGTTAATAAGGTGTTAAGGGATTGTGGAGAACGAAATATAGAATTATGGAAATACTCACTTATTATAGGCCAAGGTTCCACCAGTGGTGACCGGTCCCGATTGAGTGTTTCCAGCCGCGAAAAGCTGTCCTGCCAGATTGTGGTTGGGACTGCCAATGCCCTTGGTGAGATCCACCCGAGCATCGGCGCCACCAGCAGGATTGGAGCTCAAGGAACCGCCTAGAACCTGGCGGCGGAAGCGGATGGGCCGCTGTGACGGCATCGGATGCCAGCCATGGCCCCCTGGAGCTGCCTCTGCGATGGCGGAAAGGGCCACGATGGCCAGGACCACTAAGGTGCTTGTCTTCTGCATGTTGCTGGTTGGGATTGCTGGAGCTGATTGATGCCGAAGTGGGGCCAATCAATCGCATTTATACCTTGCTTGAGCGGCGAGAGCCCTGCTGGTGATTTACAAGATTAATCCGAGAGTAAATTCGGGATTGTCTGCTTATCAGCTAGGAATTCCCCGCCCAGACTCGACGGGTGATTTACATTAGCTTTTCGTTGTTCGTCTGCTCAAGCGACATGACCTCGGCGCCTCCCCCTTTTGCGCCCCATTGACGCCACTTGTTGCTCCTTTGTGTGGACTTCAACCCCGCCCCAGGACTCGACTGCCATGTTCTTCAAGTGGCTCCTGAGAGGCCTGTGACGGAGGAGCGCCTCGTCATCTTGCGCAGGACATCATTTGACAGTCATAGGCGATTCTGAATCGTATTCCCCATCACTCGATGTCAGGCTTTATCAATATACGTATACGTATCGAGGGGGAGCATCCTTATATCCTGGCGAGTGGTGGATGCGGTTAATGAGTGGAAGAGAGAGCCGCGGGTCCTGAGTGAAGTTTCAGTCGAGTTCTAATTGAATTTTCTGCGCAGGAGCAGTCAAAAAGGATTTAAGCCGAGAGAGAGAAAGAGAGGTGAGCCGGAAACTTTAACTCGAAATGTCAACGGAAAGTTTGCACTGAAAATAAATAATTGGATTTAAAACTAAAAGTAAAAATGTCAAAAAATATATTAATTTAAATAAATAATATAATGAAAGGAATATATATAATGAAATAATACAAGGAAATAATACAATGATAGAGCTAGCCTTGGGTAAGATATAGAAAATATAGAACATAAAATTAATAGCATAATAACATATGATAAAATAATATAATATAAATATAGAATATAAAACTTAACACAACATTTAATTCGGTCAACAAAAGTCCCAAAACCTTTACCCATTCCGCGGTTAATGATTCCTAAATGAACTTTATTTATTTAACAACTTATATGACTAAACAAAATATCTAATAATTAACTGCCAATTTGTTCGCCGAAGTAGAAAGCCATTCATCATGATATTCAGCCATCTGGCCAATGGAGCGTAGATTCTCTTGAAAGAATTTGTTGCCAAGGAACCAGTTTTTGAGTCACTCGGGTCACCAGATTTAGTTGCCTCTCAAACGTGATTTTTTATGGCTTCTGTTTGCCTCAGTAATACTCTTATCAGCCATAGAGCCAAGCATCAGATAATAGAGAGGAATCCCCCAAGAATCCCATGAATCCAATCCCAAGAAATAAATCTGCCTGGGGAACAACATTTTATAATGGTTTTCTTACAGCTATATTTCCGTTTCTGTTTATTTTTTAACATCTTTGTATTTGCTGATTGTGATTAATTTTATAAGACTGTGATTGGCTTGCCCCAGATTGAACTTCTGTGGGAAGCACAGATGGTTTAATGGAGTCCCCTAAGACTATAGACTATTAGATTATAATCTTTGTAGGCTCTGTTGTTTTTGTTAATAATTGTTTTCGATTAGAGACTGGGGATATTATTTATATATTGATTTGTCCAAAAAGTAGAATATAAAAATGTCGATTTTACGACCCAAATATCCGAATACTTAAGGTCTTCTTGAGAGCATAGTTTGGTCAAAAATGATGTGATATCCAAATGCCTCATATTTTCCGATTCGCCATTAAAATCTGAATTATTTGACATTAAAATACTTGAAAAAATTTAAAATAAAAATTTGCCCAATTTTTGAAAATTTGATAAGGGGTTACATCATTAAAATTATCAAAAATTGGCAAAAAATTAATTTTGTCAAATTTCTAAAATTGATGTGCAGATTAATTAACCAAATAAAAACAAACACAGAACTGCTTTCCGAATTGAATTTAAGACAGTTTTGACTTTGTTATGAATAATTTTAACATTGGCTTGTCCTACAAATTAGGATATAAATAACTATCGATTTAAGGTCCCAAAAATTCGTATCATGATGTCTTCTGGAGAGCATATTATGGCCAAAAATGGGTTGACAGCCAAATGCCGCATATCATTCGATTCGCCACTAAAGTCTTATTTAATTAAGCAATGATTTTTTTCTTAACTCTGATTTATCCAGCAGCATTTATTAAAATTAGGGTATTAGAATGCCAATTAAAAAAAGGGCTTGAGCTCTTCTTGAGAGCATAACTTGGCCAAAAATTAAAAGATAGCTAAATGCCGAATACCTTCCGATTCAGCGTTTAAATCTTAATTAGTTGGCAATAAAATATTTGAAAAACTAAGAAAAAAAATTTTGGCCAATTTTTGAAAAAATGATAAGGGGTTACATCATTAAAATTGTCAAAAATTGGCCAAAAATTAATTCTTTCTGATCTCTAAACTCAATATGCAGATTAATTAACCTAATAAAAACTAACACAGAACTGCTTTCCGAATTGAATTTGAGGCTGATTTGACTATGTTATGAATAATTTTAATCTTGAGTTGTCCCTAAAATTAGGATAAAAAAACCTAACGATTTAAGGACATAAAAATTCGTATTATGATGTCTTCTGGAGAGCATATTATGGCCAAAAATGGGTTGACAGCCAAATGCCGCATATCTTTCGATTCGCCACTAAAGTCTTATTTAATTAAGCAATGATTTTTTTCTTAACTCTGATTTGTCCAATAAATTAGGGTAAAAAACTACCGATTTAAGGACCCAAAAATTCGTATTATGATGTCTTCTGGAGAGCATATTATGGCCAAAAATGGGTTGACAGCCAAATGCCGCATATCTTTCGATTCGCCACTAAAGTCTTAATTAGTTGGCAATAAAATATTTGAAAAACAAAGAAAAAAAATTTTGGCCAATTTTTGAAAAAATGATAAGGGGTTACATCATTAAAATTGTCAAAAATTGCCAAAAAATTTATACTTTTAAATTTCTAAAATCGATATGCAGATTATTTAACCAAATAAAAACTAAGACAGAACTGCTTTCCGAATTGAAGTTTAGGCTGTTTTGGCCAAGTTATGGATATTTTTAATTTTGATTTGTCCAAAAATTAGGATATAAAAATCCCCATTTAAGGACCCAAATATCTGCATACCTGAGGTCTTCTTGAGAGCATAACTTGGCCAAAATGACTGCCAAATGCCGTTTATATATAAATTATAAGTAAACTGTTATTTTTCAATTTAAGAAAACATTTTCATAGACTGCTGTGATAAAATTGTTTATTGTTCAGAGATTTTCCAGATCTTTAAGCGGGAAGAGTGGGAGGAGGCCTGAGACCCAGGTGATCCTCCATGGCCAGTGCGTCGCGCCTCACCCGAATGGGACGGGGATGGGAGGTGGGCCTGGGACTGTAGGGACGCGGCTTGCCGGGAGTGGCCCAGGCCATGGCGAAGACACAGGCCAGCAGCAGGAAAACGATGGTGAACTTCATTTTGCTTGGAGTAAGTAAATCGAACTGATCTGCTCTCCATTGGAAAAACTTAGTCTTATATAGGAGCCGGCGATCCGATTCGATTCGAGGTGCGGCCTCGTCTTGGTTTGGGGTGGTTCCCCAT
The DNA here is from genome assembly GCA_008042775.1 of Drosophila pectinifera. Taxonomy (NCBI): domain Eukaryota; kingdom Metazoa; phylum Arthropoda; class Insecta; order Diptera; family Drosophilidae; genus Drosophila; species Drosophila pectinifera. The sequence goes on along the minus strand of VNKC01003971.1, from coordinate 69,413 downwards.
CGTGGGGACTTTTCACTTTGTTTGTCAACGAAGGCCTCCCAAGGTGAATGGCACTGCAATTTGCTTATTTCTTTGAAAAATGTAAGCACTAGCGTCGCAATTTGCAAAAATCACTTATCGTTTAATGATTGGAATTAATGGAAAAATCCCCAGCAGTTTTTTACTAGGCCTGGTTGTCTTGTTTAATATTTTTAGAGTTATTTATTAATCAAGGATTTTAAGTAGTTAAATAATCATCCACAAAATTAAATGTATTAATTAATAATACCCGAGTTTTAAATGGAATTTCTTGGCGCCAAATGTGTCACTTTCACTCGCGTTCCCTCCCTTTCCGTCGCAGTGAAAGCCTCTCTTTCGCTCTCTTTGAAGTCCTGCTGTCAGCCGTCAAATCTCATTAGACTTGGATACACACACACACCCTCTCGCACAACCTCTAGCCGCCACAAGCACAAATCCACACACCCACACACACAGTCGCGACAAAACGCGCTAGAGCGAGCTTTTCCGTCCGCTTTTGAGCGCAACATTTTCTTTTCGGGGCTCTTTTGGAAAATTCTTGGGCAGCTTGCCAAACGCTCGTATAGAGGCCAGGCGCGAGGAAAACTCTGCTTATCGATTACGCACGTAACACATTTTCCAGCGGCGGAAAAACCAAAAATTTCCTCAAATCTACAGCGAGCTCAATAATATTTCTGGTGTGTAAATCAAATATGCAAAAATAACAATAATTCGCGGTTAGTTAGAGTGCGGAAAGTTTACATAATACTAAATCGGGAATCGGAGGAGAGGTTTTCACCTCAAGACCCTCTGACAGTGGCCTTCAAGGAGTGTGCGAAAATTGTCTATATATAGAGAGGCTGATACATACCTCAGCACTTCGTCGGCACGTGTGTGCCATTCAAAATAGAGTAACTATCCAGACTGGGCGATATAATACAGTGTTATTTGCTGTCTACAGCTTAAATATTGTGTAATATAATAGTGCCTAAAATATGTTTTTTATTTTATAAACCTATTATTTAAAATATATTTTTTAGATGGGTTTATAATTTTTCTAATTATTATTTTCCCTCCCAAAAAATAACAACTAAATATAAAAGTAAACTTACATTTTACAAGAGTTCCCATTTACCATATATAGTTTTTAAGTACCAACAACAAGTCTGCTCTATATACAGACAGTAACCCACATACACACACACTCACCCCTGCCCATTTACCCACATTTGTTATGTGCCAACGGTGCGTATGTGTAATGCCATAGAAATTACTCACGCTCAAAGCTCAGCAGCTAATGCAATCCACTCAACTGGCACTCACTCAAAAAAATACAAAAAAATACAAAGAAAAAGCAGAGAGTGAAGGCTCAGAGCTTGTTTGTTTTTTGTCTCTCTGCCAAGTCTCGGGAAAGCGTAAAAAACTTGAATGCTCACTCAAAAAGATTCAAAGGCATCTAGGGAAATGTCAAACGGAAGCAGTTGACATCTGTAAATGTATGGATTTCTGAAAGAGCTTGGGCTAGGGTGTGTAGTTAAGTACAACTTGGTAACTGGATTGCACCTTAACTATTAAAGAGTTTGAGTTTTCAGGAATACTTCCTTACTAAGCTATAGTAAAGATATGTATATAGTATAGGAAGCGGATAATGTAGGATTTGTATTAAATTTAAATACACTTTTAGACACAACTTGTTAAGTTAAACTTAAACTTGCGTTGAATTAGAACTTGATTTTGTATAGAATGTTTTAAAATTAGTAGCACATTTAGTTTGTAATCATTTAAAGGACTTCCTTTAGCAGAAAACTTTGGGAGACATCCTTTTTGTATAAAAAATCATTGAAAGAAGCTTAATACTGGCTCAGAAAAATCTATAAAAATCTATAAGCCTGCTTTGATTTTCCCTGTAAATTGTATTATTTTTGTAGATAAAGATATGTATATAGTATAGGAAGGAAGCGGAATATGTAGGATTTGTATTAAATTTAAATACACTTTTAGACACAACTTGTTTTAAGCTGACTTGCATTGAATTAGAACTTGATTTTGTATAGAATGTTTTGAAATAAGTAGCTCATTTAGTTTGTATTCATTTAAAGGACTTCCTTAAACATATTTGGGTTCAAAAACATCATCATTGAAAGAAGCTTAATACTGGCTCAGAAAAATCTATAAAAATCTATAAGCCTACTTTGATTTTCTCTGTAAGTTGTATTGTTTTTGTAGTAATGTTTTAGATCTTTGGATAATTATAAGTATATATAATATACGCTTACTGGGATGTTCTTTCTATAAAAAGGAAAACAGAAAACTTTAGGAGACACCCTTTTGTATAAAGATTCATAAACAATAGCTTATAGGATTAGAAAAATCTATAGAAAATCTATAGGCCTGCTTTGATTTTCCCTGTAAGTTGTATTATTTTTGCAGTAATGTTTTAGATCTTTGGATCATAATAAGTATATATAATACACGCTTACTGGGATATTCCTTCCATTAAATAGGCCTCCTCCCTTCACTTGAGTTACCGCAGCGATTTCCCAGTTCTTTTGTTGCCTTTCCATTACGATTTCCATCCCAGATGTGTGTCTGCCTGGGAACAAAGAGTTAGTAATGCTGAATTGCGTCCATTGTCTTCCACAGCTGCCGAGTGGTAATGGTAATGGCGATGATAATGAGGCTGTAACTGGGCCACAAGCGCAGACCGAAGGGAAGTGTGAGTCAAGAGCGGAAATCAAGCAGCAAGCGAGGCAGGGGAAGGGGATTCCCATCCAGACACCATCCGAGTTCAAGGAACTAGCGAACAATGAATCCCTACACCGCGGGCGGGGGAGCAGCCGGAGCAGCCAATCCCTTTGGAGCACCCGGCACGGGATCGGGCTACGGCCAGCAGGGCTATGGCTACGAGCAGCAGGCAACCGGTGGCTACGACCAGGGCATGAACTACGGGGATCCTCAGCAGCAGCAGCAGACTGCAGGATATGGCCCCGCGGGAGCTAGACCTCGAGTGGATGTGGAGGCCAGTGGCGAGGTGGATCCCAATCTGTAAGTTGTCCATTTCCATAGGAACTTTCCTATCCAAAAGCTAATTTCTTGTGTTTTTCCCACAGCTACCCGGAGGCCAAGGACTCGACGCACAAAGTACGCGGCCACTCGGACATCCTGGAGATGTTCTTTGGGATGAGCACGGAACGGGAGCTGATTCCCGTGAAGAGCTTCTACTTCTTCTTCTACGCCGCCTTCGGGTCGCTGTTTCCGCTGATGGGCGTCTACTTCAAGCAGATGGGCATGAATCCGGGCCAGTGCGGCATCCTGGTGGGCATGCGTCCCTTCGTCGAGTTCCTCTCGGCCCCCTTCTGGGGCTCCTATGCGGACCGCTGCCGGCAGGGCAAGAGGCTGCTCCTGGGCTCGCTGGCCTGCTGGGTCCTCTTCACCATCCCGCTGAGCTTCATCCGGCCGGAGGCCATCAACTGCATTGAGCGGCGCAATGCCACGGACTTCGTGCTGACCTACACGCGCACCAAGCGGGATCTCTCCTCCATGTACGAGCCGTCGGTGGAGCACGGGGATCAGCTGATGGGCACCATGCCGGCGGAGGAGGCTCTGGAGGAGGCGGAGGCCTCCCACAGCCGGCACAAGAGATCCCTGCTCCTGCCCCGCATCGATGCGGGCATCTCGCCGGTGCACATCAACTTCGTGAGCAACTACGACGACAAGTACCACAGGGACTATGTGACGCCCATCTTCAGCTCCATGGTCTACAGGACACCGGTAAGAAGGATCAGCGTGCTAATATTTGCATGGTGTGCACTTAGTGCCAACCAATAATATATGTTAAGGGGAGAAGGAGGCTTCTAAAGTACATATATTCTTGACCAGCCGACTCGATTTAGCCATATATATTTATTAATATTATTTACTTTATTTATTTAATTTTTTTTATAAAGAATTAATAGTAAATATAGTAATAGTATTTCAAACTCTTGGTGATCAGTGTATCTCTCGCTTACTTTTGTATTTGTTTTGTTTAATATTGTGAGGCTTGATTTCTAATAATAAATAGAGTTGATCTTTAGTTGACTCTTTTATTAATCTATTAAATGTGAAAAGAAATGTGTAACTTAATTTTTACTACTATATATTAATACGATTCATATTTGATTTATAAATAGACAAGGTTTCTCCATTGTTTTACATGAACAATACATATGCGTTCCTTAAGAATTATATATTATATATATATAATATATATGAATATATTAATTCTAAATTGTTTAGTTTATAATAGATAATTTTCTCATAAATCTCTACATCAGGGCGGCTGAAAATCATAATTTTTTAATTCTAAGCTGTAATCCTTTGATATATTTTCAGGTTTCTATAATTTTATTGATATATGTTTTGTTAGTTAAATTTAAACAAATAACTGAACTTGATAAAAGCAATTTAACAAACCTCATTATAACTTTAACTGGTTTAATCTTCAAAGGAGATTGAAAGTATTTTTAGTTAAAGTTTATTGAATGTTGAGTAAATATTACCTAAAGCGAGTTACTTAAGATTCTCTAATGACCAAATTTAAATCAAACTTAAATCAAACTTAAATCCCCTTTAGTAAACATTACCCATTTTAAATATTTATATGCCTAAATTAATATTATTAATTAATTAATTAATATTATATAAAGCAATTTAACAAAACTCATTATAACTTTAACTGGTTTAAACTTAACAGGAGACTGAAAGTGTTTTTAGTTAAAGTTTATTGAATGTTGAGTAAATATTACCTAAAGCGAGTTACTTAAGTTTTCCTGAAAAGAATCTCTAATGACCAAACTTAAATTAAATTTAAATCAAACTTAGATCCCCTTTAGTAAACCCCTTTATATATTTATATACCTAAACTAATATTCTCGTTTACCCAAAAACAGGACATCCAGAAGGCCTTCTTCCTGCTGCTGCTGGTGATCCTGATCGGGGAATTCTTCAGCGCCCCGGCCATCACCCTGGCCGACTCCGCGGTGATAACGCTGCTGGGCGAGGATGCGGACAAGTACGGCCACCAGCGGATGTTCGGCTCCCTGGGCTGGGGCATCTCCATGTTCCTGGTGGGCATCGCCCTGGACCACTCCACCTCGTTCTCGAACCACCCGTGCGGGGCGCAGAACAAGGAGAAGAACTACAACATCTGCTTCTCCATCTTCTCGGTGCTGATGACCTGTGCGATCATATCCGCCTCGAAGATCACCTTCAAGTACGATCCCATCGACGAGCAGCAGGCGGCCCAGCAGGCGGCGGCGGCCCAGTTCGTGGATCCTGGCAAGAGGGCCGAGGACGAGTCGATGAACCAGCTGGCCGCCCAGCTGAACCTGCCATCGCTGGCCGTGGGTAGCGGCAGTGCCGCCTCGGGTGCTGGTGCCGGTGGCGTGAGTAGCTTCCTGGCTGGCGGCCATCAGCCGCAGCCGCACATCGGGGCCGAGTCTAAGGTGTTTGCCCAGACGGCCAAGGAGTTGCCCGAGTGGATGACCGTGCTGAGCCACTTCAAGGACCTGAAGACCGCCTCTTTTCTGTTCGTGGCCTGGTTCATGGGCTTCGGCATCGGTCTGATCTTCACCTTTCTGTTCTGGCATCTGCAGGACTATGGCGGCACTCCCACGCTCTTCGGCGTGGCCTCCGTGATCAACCATGTGTCCGAGATCTTTGCCTACTTCTTCAGCTTCCGCCTGATCACGCAGATCGGTCATGTCAAGGTCCTGTGCCTGGGCCTAATCGGCAATGTCCTGCGCTTCCTCTATATCTCCTATCTGACCAATCCGTGGATGGTGCTGCCCTTCGAGCTGATGCAGGGCATCACCCATGCCGCCGTGTGGGCAGCCTCCTGCTCCTACATTGCCCACAATACTCCCAAGCATCTGAGGGCCTCCGCCCAGGGCGTGCTCCAGGGCATCCACCACGGATTGGGACGCGGCTGCGGCGCCATCATTGGCGGCATGTTCGTCACCTACTACGGTACTACTGCTACCTTCCGCTGGTACGGCATCGCCTGCCTCTTTGTCCTCGGCCTCTTCATCTTCGTCAACTTCTATCGCAAGGAGCAGGGCTTCATCTCCGAGATCCCGGTGACCGAGGATCCGCATCAGGTGAGAGTTCGCTCTCTATATATCAAATATATATATATCTAATCACATTTTCTCTTCTTAAGGTGGCCGAGGAGACCTCGCATCTGGCTCCCCATGGCGTTCCCAGCAATCCCATCCCCCGGGCCCTGTCCAACTCGCGCCTGAACGAGATGAATCCCAATGGAGGACCCTATGGCACATACCAGACAACTGGCGGCAACCTGGACATTCCCGGCGCCAACCAGCACAATCCCTTCGCCCAGTAAGCGGATCCCCTCAAGAAATCTGCTGACAGGACCTCATATTGCACCGAACATCGTCGCAGATCACAGAAAACTAAAAGAAAACTAAAACGAACAAAGTATAACCGCAAACATATCTTGGACATTGGCCTGCAATATGAATTGCATAACTGCATTGCTTTAATTTGATTTGTTGATCTACACATAGCATATAGCATATACGTATACACATATGATATATTTTATATAGGACATGCCACATGCAACATAGCCAGCATAAAGATTACGTATGGTTTACCCTGATTTAAGATATATTAGAGAGGAATCGAAACGAATTTTCACATAGCAGCTTAGCAATAAACATAGTGCAATATGGGTATGTACACATATATGTATATATTACTCTATATATATATATATTGTGCCGACCTATAATATTTATAGGCCTTTTATATATATTTGTTGCAAGGCATTATTCTAAGTTCTCAAGCCCGCTTTTGGGCGCTCACCAGCTCGGCCAGCTCGATCACTCATACGCCCGGGTAGCCCCCGGAAATCACAAACATAAAGTACCTACAAACACTAATGAAAAACCCATAAATAATATAATAATATAATATATACGGAGCGCCTTTCAAGGCTATAAGACATCGGGAAGTGGCGAGAGCTGCTTCGTTTAGCCGCTGTTGATTATGAATATAATGTTCACCAAACTAATTTAGATTATCCTTTGTCTTATGGCCTTGAAGCGCACCGTATGTGGTTCCCACAAGAAGGTTGAGGAAATAAGTAACAAATAAGTTTAAATTCCATTTATTTCGGTAAGCAGTTTGGGGGAGAATAGTTGTTCTTGGTTTCAAATAGATTCCAGATTCGAGATTTCCTTTAGAAAGTTCGTTAGAAAGTTTACTTCGTTTACCTTTAAGAAGCGTTATTTATTGACATTAATTCCATAAAAAAGTTCTATGCAATATTATGAAATATAAATTAAAGGAATATTATAAACTATAAATGTAGTTGCATTGAACAAAAGAAATAAAATACATTTAACTAAAATTTAAACAAGAAACGTAGCGACTGGAGATAAGAGTAAAGCCCAAGAACTAAAACCAAAGGATAAACAAATGTTGTAACGAATGATATTATGGAAATCCGCCTCATTGCAATCAAGTGTTGAATATTTTAATTTTTACACAAATATACGAGTACTAAACAAACATATTTTGACATACCTAGGTATGAGCCTATGACATAGAGAAGTATATATAGTATATGGAAGTTGACGCACCAAAAACTGGAAAAGCAAACTACACTAAACTGTATCTGTACCTAAGAGATATTTTTCCTGATTTCAGCTCGATGATAATGTAAGCTAATCTAGCCAATCTCTCGCTCGATATACATACTATGCATAACAAAACAAAAACATTAAACAATAAATACTATATATTGTTGATAGCAAATTTGATTGGTATTGGATATTTTCTTGTAACGATACGCTAGTTCTCGTGTACAGCACCGTTCTTAATATATATTTGTGGAGATTTTTCGGATAGACTAACCCTAGTATTATGCATTCTGTACAACTGCACTCACAGTTATGTTGTTGAGCCGATATTTAATGAAACTCTCTCTATATATATATTTAAATGGCATATAGATACTCATATAGGGTATATACACTTATATATGAATGTACAAGTATTATACACAATGCGCATACATAAGATACAAAAGGATACAATACCCGATACCCCGATACCCCGACACCTGATACCCCGAAAACCGAAACCGAAACCCAGAATGGCAAGTGATCGCAAGAAATCATGTAATTATGTATGTTTAATAAAACGTTTAACTACCGAGTGAAGTCTAAAGACAAAGGCACAACTTATTTCGCCAACCACCTGTGTTTGTTCTTCGCCTCTGGGCATTAACCTATATAAATCGGAACCCAACGCCACTCCGTAGGAGTAAGCAGAATGCCTCTTCTGCCGCTGATCGTTGGCTGCCTGTTCTGCTCGCTTTGGGCCCAGTTCAGCGGAGCTTCCGAGTGCTGGCCACCTGAAGCAGAACCTTCGGTACTCCCGAGGCCAGAGTTTAATCGCAGGCGAGCTCCACCACTTCTCGGACCCATATTCCGGCCGCCGCCACCCAGGGCGTCGCCACCCAGGCCGCCGCCACCTAGGGTGCCGCCTATTAAGAGACCACCGATTGCACCTCCAAAAAGACCACCGATTCGACCTCCTAGGGTCACTAGAAGACCACCGATTCTACCTATTAAGATTACCAGAAGACCACCGACTGCACCTCCTAAGGTCACCAGAAGACCACCGATTCTACCTACTAGGGTCACTAGAAGACCGATTCCACCTCCTAGGGTCACTAGAAGACCACCGATTCCACCTCCTAAGATTACCAGAAGACCGATTCCACCTCCTAGGATTACCAGAAGACCGCCGATTGCACCGCCTAGGGTCACCAGAAGACCACCGATTACACCTAGGCCCACCAGAAGAGGTCCAGTAACCAGGAAACCCACAAGACCACCGGTCTTAATTTGGTCAAGGAATCCCACGAGACTTTTACCCACCAGGCCAAATATAAGGCCTACTTTATGGACTCGCCCGAATGTGAGGCCTCCCACAGTTCGTCCCACGGTACCGAGAGTTCGACCCACTTTATGGACCAGACCTCCAGTAAGACCCACCATTAGACCCACTATAAGAGCCACCAGAAGACCACCACCGACTACACCGCGTAAACCCCCCAGAAGAGTTCCAGTCACCTGGGGACCCACAAGATCCACCATTAGACCCACTAGAAGAGCCACCAGGAGACCTCCTGTTACAAATCGTCCTGTGACTCCAACTGCAAGACCCACAAACCGAGCCACACTGTGGACCAGAGGAACTACCCGGTTCCCTAGAACTACAAAGAGACCTACAAGTCGTACTTTGTGGACAAGAGCTCCCACACGAAGTACCCAAGGAACGACCAGACACTTAATTTTTATCTTTGGTGAATCCTCATCTACGCCAGAACCAACAAGGGTATTCACTCCAGATCCTAGAAACAGGAGTTCGACGAGGAGGGTTATCTTTATATTTCCCAGGGACACCACGCCCGTGGCACGGCGTCGAGAGAGGACAATCCATCCCACATGGGATACTTTAATAGCCTGAAACAGTAGGAAATAAATGAAGTTTAAGGGGACATTAACTGGTTATGTGCTTACTAGCCTTATTCAGGCTGATATATCTGCGAGTTTTCTCTGGATTCACGCGATGTTTAATTCTTTATAACTCACGACTGTAAATTGTAGTTAATTTTCCCCTAAGAGTGAATTGCAAAAGGTAAAATAAATAAAGCTACGACTTTGAGATACCCACAATGGTGTTATTATTAATATCTTAAGATAGTATTTAAGGAGTTGTTGGAAGCAATGATAATTATGAGTGGGATAGTCATAGTTAACTGATGAAATAGTTGAGACCCTCGCCTAAGCCTCAAGTATCCTTGCGAATTTTTCAGCTTCAGCTAGCTGAGTCCCTGAAATAAACTCATTACTTAAAACTGGGTTTTATGCACAGCAAATTTGGCGGACTTTGGCTTAAACGACACCCCATCTCCCTGACAAATGGCCCCGGAGTGCCAACATGCCCGACTTAAAGCCCTGCCTGCGATGATGTTGACGGGATGTGGATGTGGATGTGGAGGTGGATGTGGAGGTGGATGTGGGGATGGGCGGGCAAAGTAGTTTGCGGCATACCGGAAACGCTTCAAGTTTGCCGAGCTCATTCGTCTCTGCGATTTGTTGGCATTTCAACGGGGCTGACGTGCTGGCTGCCAGTGGGCGTTGCAAGCGGGGGCGGGGCGGTGGCTTGCGGGGGAGGAGCAGGCGTGGTGCAGTGCCTGCTCATGCAATGATAAATGAAGTTTTAGTGGCTTTTGACCCATTTAATAAATTGTTAAAGTTGAAAAATGCACAAGAATATTGTAAGCTTGTTGGCTTTCCTTACTTTTCTCCATTTCTCGCTCGTTATTTAATGTATACTCTGGGAGAGGGTATGTATAGCATGTAGGGAGATCTATAAATTAATTATACTAAGGCAGATCAAGTCTAGGAATTAGGTCAAAGGGTTAGCAATACTAATAATACTATTAAGAATAAGCCAAAACTAAAATAACATTTCACATATGAAGACCAGAGCTGTTATAACCAGCAACAGGTCTGTTATGAGCACTATGTATGCTGTTATGTAAAAAATGGCGTTAAGTTACTTAAACTCTGTTATGCAAGCAAGAATGTCATGTCCACAACAAGGCTATTATATATAGATTTATAAATTAATAATAATTTAGCAGATGAAGTCTAGGAATTTGGTCAAAAGGTTAGCAATACTAGTAAGGATAAACCAGAATTAAATTAAATTTCACATATGAAGACCAGAGCTGTTATAACCAGCAACAGGTCTGTTGTGAGCACTATGTATGCTGTGATATATGTATATAGGGTGTTATGTAAAAGATGAAGTTAATTTACTTAAACTCTGTTATGCAAACAAGAATTTTATGTCCACAACAAGGCTGTTATATATAGATTTATAAATTAATTATAATTAGGCAGATCTATTCTAAGAATCAGGTTAAATGGATAGCAATACCAGTAATGATAAGCCAGAATTAAAATAATATAGCACGCAAAAAGTCAGTTATGAGCACCATGTATGCCTGTTATATACTGAGTGTAAAGAATACGTTAAGTTACTTAAGCGCTGTTATGTTATGCTGGGCTTAGGAGCAGAATAACAGCGAAGTTATGTATGTTCAAATGTAGTGTAATGTTAAGGCTCTGATATGCCCAATACAAGCTCTGTTATATGATTACGTTATGCTTGCTGTTATGTGTTCGACTGATGAAATTTTTTTAACATTTTGAGAAATAAGCAAACTTTCCAGGATAACTTGTCAGGATATTAGCACTTCGGCTTGTCGCGATCAGCTTCCCATACTAGCCTCGTATTTTATACCCATTTTGTTGCTGTTGCTGGCGCATTCTGAATTAGGGTTAATTTAAAAGTTGCCATTGCAACACTGACCCATGGTGAGCGAAGTTGCAGTCGTAGTCGTCGCCGTCGCCGTCGCCGTCGCCGTGCTGGCATGTTGCGAACTTTGCCGCTCACTTTTCCTGCCCCACTTCAGAAGTTCTGTTGAATTTTAAATAATTCTGTTAAATTGCATAACGTGACCAGCTGTCCGGCGGCATCGCCGTGCCGAGAACTTTGGACTTTTCGCTTATTAAGTTAGCGGCGGCGACGACAGTTTTCAGTTAACGTGATTATGTGCCATTAAAAAATGGTATATTGCCCGCAGGCCATGACGGGCGGGTCGGGGCGAACTCAACTCAAATATCCATGACAATAAATAAGGGCAAAGCAAAGGAGGTTGAGGGGGGAGCTTCGCTGAATCCTCTCCAGCCATAATAAGCAGCATAAAAAGTCCTGGCAAGGGTCTATTAGAGCCAGGACTAAGCAGCTTGCTCTGTCCTCTTCCCTTAGCCTTCCAAAAAAGGAACGAGAGAAATAACTAGAGAGACATAGTATCCTTGTGGAATCCTTTGGCCCGTTCCCTGTCAAACGTATATATCCTTGGCTATATAAACAATTTTCCTTTATGCAGAAATAACAAGCAGCAAGAATGCATTTTTGCATAAGAAAGCCCCGGCTGAGGCTGAAGCATGAAGGCAGGACGCAAATCCTCGAAGGCTCCACAAGGAAGTCAGGCCAAATGCAATCCGAGCTTTGTGTTGCAATGAACAATCGCAATGGCTGCCTTTTGATTGGGGGATTACCAGGACGCTCCATGGATTCCTGGTAGGTTATTAAGGACATATGCATCTAGCAGATGCTCGGTGACCCATTAGGAATCCCCCTACTCCGAAGGGTATAGATAAATGCCCCAGCTCATCGGGCTAATGGATACCTATTTCAATGGAAGTCAGTCAAGGATCACGGCTGGTGCAGTGAAAAGTGCAAAGTTCAAGCTTCCAAAATGGTGGTTTCCTAATTTAAGATACATTAATAATGATTAGAAAAACCTAAAGGTCTCCCTGAAGTCTTGAAAAGAGTTCCAGGACTTCAGGATTCTATTTATGAAAGCCGCTTTAATTTCTTTATTATTCAAGTTATTTTTTTCTTATTTATATTAACAGTAGATCAGATCAGTTAATAAATAAAGTAAATATTTAATTAAGTTTGTCAGTTTTCTGGTTTATGTTAATATTTTGAGTATCGAAAACATTGCAAAGATTTTTTTAAGCCAGTTATATTCTAAGCTCTGAGCCTTGAAATAACATTTAATTTCCCATTTTGAGACCCTGAAAAATGCATAATTTTCAAAGTTTCCACTGTAGCTTAATTTCATACCAAAGCTTGGGCTAAAGGCAACATTTGCCAGCGAACCACATGGAAGAAGCTGTATGAAAACTCCTACTTCAGGGGAAAAGCTGGGGCTGGGGAAAGCGGAAAAGTGGAAAGCAAGAGCAGAAAGCAAAGCCGAAGACATTTAGCCGCAAGAAGTTGTCGTCGTCGGGAAAGTTGTGGGTGGCTGGCAAAAAGTGCTGAGCATAAATAAGACATTTGCGTGTGCAAGGACCAAAGGACCAACAGCAGCGAGGACAACAAATGCAGCTGAGCAACAACAATGGCTTCGAATAACTCCAACACGCAACATTGAAATGTGGCTGCCGAGAGTAGGGGCAAGACACTGACTCCGGCTCCAGCTCTCCGGGTTTTGCAATAATTTTCAAACTGCTTTCGCCCGGAGAATCTCCAAAGTCGCAAAAAGTAAATGTAATGCAAAATGCAAAGTCATCGCTCGCCGTTGTCCTCGAGTGGCTGCCCCCGCCTCATCTGCCGCCCCCATTTCCATACTCATGACGTCGGAGCCCTCTCCCCCAATCAGCTTTCACCTCTTAACCATCCTCAAGGGCACCGGGAAAAATATAATTTTTGTGACTATAAAATAGCTTTTTAATAACTTATATTGTTTTAAAAATAATCGGGATTCACAGTCATTCTAGTTACCATTATTTAGATTTTTTTAAATATAAAACTACATTAACTTTAAGGTAAACAGAGCCATCGTTTCATTCTCTAATTATTTTTAGGTATATTACTAAAATCAATTAACCAATCAGGTACAGGAATATTATATAAATATCGTAATTATGCAGCATACTCACCAAGGATGAAGAGGTCTTCAATCCAGTTGATCCTGATGAGGTCTCAAACTAGATCCTGATGTGTTTGTATAGTTTCTGATCATGGTCATGGCAAGAGTAGTCAGTGAAAGTACTCCTTGGGAACTCCTTAAGAGAGAGTCCAGTCTCTGGCACATCATACTACTGATTAAATATTAAATATTAAATATTATACAATAAGTACACCAAAAAAGAGTTCTATGAGGACCCCGGGAACTATAAGATGATGAGCTAAGAGCTTATATTCCATATGCTTAAGCTTATAGTTATAGTATAGTATACAGGATATAGTTTGCAGTGTTACCTTTCATTTAAATAAACTTTACTTGTCTACAAAGCTTTTATATATATTATTTGTTAAATATATCTCATATTAATTTAAATTTTAGCCTTGAATTTGCAGGCTTTTCTTCGCTGCAGCTTTCCTCCGAATTGTTGTGAGTTTTCCCTCGGTGTGCAGCCAATTGTTGTGATTTCTTTTCTGTCCTGCGACTCGTGCACATGCATTTATTTAAATTTCTTTGTCCTCGTGCCTAGGAGGGTCCTTCTTCGCCCCTACCCCGCCGCCGCCAATGTATTCATTGTCTGTGAAATTGTTGTGTGTTTCCATGCCGTCGCATAATGTCTCTCTTTGCTCTCTACGTGCTCCTCATTCCGGCTTTTCCACGTTTTCCACCGCTTTTCCTCCCCCCTGTCACCCCTTCAGGGAGGTGCAGTCCTTGCAGCGACTGCAGTTTGCGGGTTTTAACTTGTGACAGTTTTAAGTGGCTGCCGTTTGTCTCCGTGGCCAGATTCATTCACATTCAGATTCAGATTCAGATTCAGACTCGCATGTGCACAGCACAGCACAGCACAACACAACACCCTTATGTACACACACTTGGGGGTGCGGAGATCTGGCCAAATTCCCATTCGCTACTTATGCATAAATCGTTGGCCATAATGATGCTAAGTAAGCAGCTCAACTTCCCCCTTACCCCGCCGGAATAAGCACTATTCCAGCCCGATTAAATAAATCCGTAATCATAGAAATAATTCTGTGGCTTTTTACAGATTTTTTTTGTGGGTTGTGAGCTTAAAAAATTATAAATAAAGGGTTTAGACAATTATTTTGTAAGCTGATTTAAATGTAAAACCACAAAAAGGGCTGCTTGTTAAAAGCTATAACTTTCAGTATTTAAAAACATATAACTTATGAAATAATGGTTATTTAAAAGTGTTTCACAGTGTGGTTTATATTCATATTTAGCCCCTTTTTTATTTTATAATTCCTAAACACTTGTATAATTTATTTTAAAATATTACCTTTAAATAAATTGAGCTATTCCCTGAATTTTAAATTTTTTCCCTATATTCATATTTTTATTTAGCAGAAATTCCTTTTTTCATCTTCGCTATAATCTCTCTTATTTATTAAACTCTTCATATTTTCTTAAAGCCCAGAAACCACTTTTACTTGCCTTTTCCTGAATAGGCCTCCAGGCCTTCGATTGGACAAAGCCAACTTACAACTTACTGCCATAGTTTCCGCCCATCTCCCCCACTATTTCTTCCGCCTTCCTGGCCATTTGATTTTCAATCAGGCCTCTTCTATGCATTTCCCGGGCGGAGCAGGTAAGCCCCCTCAGTACCTGTAGGAGCATTGTCAATATGCGGTCTTTTGCTGCCACGCCCCCCTTAATAGTCGTAGTCCTCATCACAGCCACGCACTTAGCCTTTGGAGGCATCATAATCCATAGCATAGTTTCCTGTTTCTGGCGCTGCCAACAACCTTTGGCTTTTGTTGCTGCTCGTCCTGGACCCAGGACAAAAGGAAAACAATTTTCATGCGTGCATGGCAAAAATCAAAAGAAAGGGGCAGACCCAGCCGCACTCAGATGCACTTGGAAAAAATCTTAAAGGTTCAGGAATATAAGAGATGAGACTTCAAGGCATTTTACATAAAATAAATAATAAAAATATGTTTATAAATGCCAAAATTGTGGGTTAAATTCTGAAGAAGTTTCTGGAAATAAATTTGCTGAGTGCAAGACACACACCTGACAGGACAGGCAGGACAATGCCTATTTTACTGAGATAAGAAAGGAGAAATGGCACGGCAGCCTCGGCATCAGCAGCTCTTCAAAGCAATTTCCAAGTGGCCCCAGCTCGGGCATGAGTATGGAGGAGGTCCTGCCTCCTTGTGGAGGCCCAGGACGAGGTAACCCTGTCAGTCGAGGCCGCTTCCTCGGATCAGAGCCGAAAAACCGGCGACTCACTTCACTCATCGCTTAAGTGGCTGTTGGGAACTTTACTCGCTGCCTTCCCTGCTGGCCCATACCCTTTGAAAGGACATTCCAGGTACCCCATAATTTTAATGAAATTGTGTTCATTTTCTATATATTTTTAATATTTAAGCTATGGTAAAAACCCACTAGAATTCATTCATAAATCTAATATGATTTGGTAGAGTTTCACAAGTTAAAAGTGCCACAAACTAAATGAATTTCTGAAGAAGTTTAATTATATAAATAAATTACCTAAATTATATATATATATATATATATATATATATATATACCTAATGAAATATATAACCTAAATAAATAATAGTATTAAGCTTAGAAAAATTAAATAAGGTATTTAGAATGCTTTGTTATTTGAAGTTTTAAAGTTTGCCTAAAGTCCCATCATTTTAAAGCAAAGAACCAAAAGGTTTTTTAAGGATATTTACTATTCGCCTCGAATCCTGTTGGAGCAGCTTCGTCCTGCGGCTGTTGTTAGCTGGTTGTCAGGAGCAGATATCATCAGGGTTTGTCGACGGGTCAGGGAAACGGTTTTTTGATGGCCTCCTTTCTGGCCCGCGATGTGGCATCCCCAGAAATTACGTATACGCCGCGTAAGACATATTAGCCGTCATATTTTGGACAAGCTGGGGAGGCCAAAAAAAAGGGAACGCGGCCCAAGCAATTATCGCATGCAAAGGCAACTGGCAATTTCTGCGAGAGCTCGTTAAGCGTTTAAGCGAAAATGCCAATAGCACGCTAATTAGTAGGGAGCCAGCCGAGGGATCAGAGGAGTGCCAGTGCCAGTGGCAGAGGAAGTGGAAGTGGCAGTGGCAGTGGAATAAAGTTGCCGCCGCTCCTGGCACTTGGCATTTGCCACTTGGCAAACCTTGGTCCAGTTTTGTTTTTCCCCAGACATTCCTTTTCTGTATTTCCCGAGGAAGCCGACGGCCCACCTGGGCAAATACTTGTCGAAACTTTTATAATTATGTTCGGGGCAATGGCAAAAGTTCCGCCGATGTCTCGAACTGCGAGGAGATGTCTGCTCATTTCTGGCCAAGTTTAGCCGCAGTGAAAGTTGGCTCTGCACGGTCCTGGCCTGTCCGGGTCTGTCCGGGTCTGTCCGGTCCTTCAGCCGTTCCCTCGACTATTTTTTTGCACTTTATTCTTTTTAGTTTCCAAGTGGGCGGGGCAACAAGTTAATTATGCGCCTCTTTGACACTCTTCGGCTCGGAGTTCGCTCCGCTGGTGGTGCTGTGTGCACTTCCGGTTTGTGTGACGGCACTTCCGACGCTGCGATGCTGCCGCTGCTGCTAAAAAAAAAGAGAGGAAATTAAAAATGTCGCTGGCCCAGGCCTCGTTAATTAAACGCCGGCGAATAACCAGGGGAAAAGCCGTGCCACCACAATGAAAAGCAGCCGTAGCAGCAGCGGGAAATTCTGGAAAATACAGAATACTGAAGAAGGCAGTGTGCAGCATCGCCAATTTTTTTTTAATCAATTTTAAAATGCCACTTAAATGAGCCGGGCGCCAACAGAAATATTCTCATTACCCGTTTTGGAGCAGGCCAGGGCTGCCAGAAAACCAGTTTAATAAATTTATAAATGAATAAATATATATATAATAAAAGTGGGAAAAGGATTTATTAAATTGAAGGGTATTTATAGTAGTGATATTTATATATTATATATATATTATATTTTAATTATATATATTTTTTAGTTAGGAATCCTTTATGTATTATTTGCTTAAATAATTATCTTAAACAATGCTTTTCCTGTGCCGCCCTGCGTCTGCAATCGACGGCGAGTCGTCGGCGCCATGTCCTTCTGCGGCTCTCCGGTGCATGCAATTATCGAAAATTTAATTAAAGCCCCAAGTGTCACCTTGTCGATGGCTGAACAAGGAGTCTGTAGTGTGGCCACTCGGGCGTGTGCCTGCCTGGAATCCTGGCAGAGTTGCGGTGCTGCGGCCTATATTAATGTTAACGCTTTAATGCATCATTAAGTGGCAGGACGGGCTGCCAGAAATCATTCGCGCGAATCATCGCCAGGGTTAATCAGCTGAAGGAACCACCGGGAATACCGGGAATACCGGGAATACAGGCATCAAAATAGTTGAAATTAATTTACGTTACCCTTAAAGCCCGAGCTCCCAGCAGGGGATCTTCTCCTACTTATATAGTCTGTATTCCCCTCCGTTTCTGTTAAATTAAACAACCCATTCAGTGGCCCCCTTGCAGACCTCCTGTCTTGAGTAAATTACGCTTCTTTGTGTTAGTTAAACGAGCTGTTAAATAACCCCAAGGACACACAATGCCAAATAGACAAGCTCACAGATGGAGCAGACTTGGACTTAGAGACAGCCCCCTTTTTCGGATGGACGGCGATTGGGGACCGTGGTCCAAATTGAAATGCAAGTTGTCGCCGCTGCTCCTGGGCGGTCTCCCCGTTGCCGCTGCTGCTGTTGCTGTTGACAAATGCAAAACCATTTGCCAAATAAATAAGCAGCTCAACGTAAATAAATATGCTTTCGCCACGCGCATTTACACTCAATAAAGATGCTTCAGAAGCGCTGGCCCCAAAGACGTAAATGCTGATAGCAAAGACGGAGGAGGTGGAAATACACAGCGAGAAAATATGAGTTACATACCTGAGTAGAAATAATATATCTTAATATTATTCCTATACATATGGCTGATTTTTAAAGAAATATATTATTGTTTAGGTAATTGTTATTGATTCCTTTCTGGCAGACAATGCCCATAATTATATATTTCCTTGAAGCTCATACAGTATTTATAGAATTATATCTATAAAAATATAAAAAATGTATTTATAGAAATATATTTAATATGATTATATGATGAAATATGATTTTTTCTGGCAGACAATACACATAATTATATATTTCCTTCAACTTTATACAGTATTTATAGAAATATATTATTATTTAGATAATTGTTATTGATTCTTTTCTGGCAGACGTGGCTCATAATTATATATTTCCTTAAACTTTATACAGTATTTAAAGAAATATATTTATAGAAAATATAAAAAATGTATTTATAGAAATATATTTAATATGATTATATGATGAAATATGATTATTTTCTGGCAGGCAATGCCCATATTTATATATTTCCTTGAACTTCATACAATATTTATATAAATTATTATGGTTTAAATAATTGTTATTAATTCCTTTCTGGTAGACAATACCCATAAATATTCATTTAATCTTTCCTTGAACTTCATACAATATTATTCTTGGAATACCCATAGTATATAGTACCAATTTTCTCTGCGTGCACAAATGGGAAATGGGAATGAGCCAGGCAATGGGAATGGCGAAGGCGTCAGCGGGAGTCAAAGGATAAGTCTGGCAATGCCGAGCATAAAAATTGTATTTTAATGCCCGCGCATAAATAACGCAAACAGGACACAGGACTCACAGCGCACACACACAGGACGTGGCTGACAGCCGTGGTGGCGTTTTATCAAAAGGAAAAATCCCAGCAGCTTCCTCTCCTAGACAGAGAGTCACTGCCACTAATTTAGGTGCCGAAAAATCAACAGGAAACAAGCACAGCAAAGACGAAGGACCCCGCACAGCACAGGCGGCGTTGACAAGGACTCTGGAGAAATCCAATCCTCCGGGAGCGGCAGGCGCCGGCAATGAAGCATCTTCATCATCAGCGACGATGCTGGCGGCATATGTTAGCGTTAGGCGCTGGCGCTCATCAATAAAATCATCGGGGTCATTAAGTGGATTAACTGCAGCCATCAGGAGCATGTGGTGCCATCGTCCTGCCACGCAAAATGCCAAATACGCACACACACACTCGCCAGGCCCGCAGCCACACAAACAGAGCAGGACTAAAGATGGCCGTCATCTTTGGGTTTCGCCTCTTGCTTCACACTTTGCACTTCATAACAGAGGGGGGAGATCCGAGAACGGGGAAGGGGCAACAGTGAGTTAAGCTAGAGGAATTCCACAAAAAACAAGTATTAAATATATTGGGATTGAAGTAGAAAATACATTTAAAAAAAGTATTCTAAAAGTATGCTATCATTTTGTTATTAGCCAAATGAAGCCTATTTTAGGAGCCTTTCTTAATTGTTTTCTAACCTACATATATTTTTATTAAGCTCTTCTATAGATAGTTGTTGCCCACAATAAATTTAATTTATTTAAATTACTAAGTAACATTATTAAACTTAAACACTTACCCACAGTTCAGCGTCCCCATCACGTCTGGGCAATGGCTCACTGCTTGGCTATGACCGCTTGCCGTTTTCCGTTTTCCGCTCTCCAGAATTCTTTTTTCGTTTGCTTTTCAGGCTCTCCGCCTTCCCCCTGGCCTCGTCCCTTTCGGCAGGACTCTTTGGAGCAAAGGCAAGGCAACGGCTAGAGGCGGCAAGGATGTCTTGTCTTGGTTGCTGTTGTTATTGACATGTACGAATTAGGTTAAATTTATTTACTGTCAGTTCACTGAACTGCAAATGGTTTTAGTTTATTAAATTTACCCACACACACACACACAATCTGGCTTAAGTTTGTTAAACTGTTAAAAGGCTAAAAATCAAGATTGAGTTATCTTGGGCATCAGAGTTCTCGTCTCAACTTTTAATTTGCGCAGTTGTAAATTAATTTCGGGGCCACCTGAAGCCATCCATCGCCGCGATTGCGGTCTGATTAATCGTTTCTGCATGGCAATAGGAATGAATGCACCTGGAGAAATATATATACCCCAAAAGGATGTGGTTTTAATGTGTCTTAAAGATTTGTTTAGTTTACTAACTAATTATATTATGGCTTAGACATCTTGGTCTTATGAGTGGAGGGTTCATTCACTGATAGGAGTCGAGGGCTGACTATGAATGCACCTGGAAAAATATATAACCCCCAAATGGATGATGTCTTAAAGACTTGTTTAATTTACTAACTAATTATATTATGGCTTAGACATCTTGGCCTTATGAGTGGAGGTTTCTTTCACTGATATTTTCACAGACTTCCTTTATTTCTCTTAGTGTCCTTCTAGGAACTGCATTAATCAGCGCACGTTGAACGCTGCTCATTTATTTGCAAATGCGCAAAAAACGAGAGGCAAAGCCAAGTATGGTTCAGTTCAGTTCGCTTGAGCTTGCTATGGATCGGTTTGGTGGGATTTCTGTTTGGAAAAAAATTAAACAAAGAAAAAGGGAGGGAGAAGCGAAATCCACTTCAACAAATGGCTGTGGCAGTCAAAGTTAAGCTGCAGAAGCGGCAAAATAAAAAATGACTGAGCTGCGCCCTTGCTAAAAGCATTTCGACGAAGTTTGTAAGGCTGCTAGGGGTTCCAGGGGATGGGGATGTCAGGATTCATCAGGCGACTGCGCTAGAAATCAATTAAACCGAAATTACGCATACGACATGTGTGCCAATGGCAAACAGCTTTCACTTTTGCGATGAGCGACTTTTCTACGGAATTATCGCTGGCAAATTGAATTCGAAACTGCTCGTTCCTTTCCTCTCTTCAGTCCCTTCAGCAAAATCGAAATTTGGCACACAGTTGTTTCAATATTTGCCATCGCAGCATGGGTGTAGCTCATATCCAGGCAAACTTAATTTCATTGGCGGTCCTTGGAAGGGAAAGTGCATAGGCAGCTTATCCTTATCCTTATCCAGTTAAAGCGTACATCATAATATAGAGTGTGAATTTAAAGGGGAATTCTTCGTAGCATTTACTTCTTAAATATCTCTTACACTTGCTATATTCAGCTCATTATAATTTTCTTCAGTTTCCCTTGTTTTTCGCTCATCAATATTCCATAGTGTGGCCGGCACCAGCTGCTGCCGGGCATTGCAACTTGCGCAACTTCAAGCAAACTGTATTAAATAAACTTCCAGGCTTCCGCTTAATTCGCACATTTAATAATTGAGACTTCCCAGTTGAGCGAAGAAATCGAGGCTAGCATTTAGCAATTAGTTTATGACCCTTGCTCGCTTTACCTGTGCTGAGGTGGGCACTTTAAACTATTTATATTTGCAGCGTGCCACATGGCGTATGCGCTATATTCTCGGGGCGCATACGGTGTGTGCATGATAAACAATAACCAGGAAGGCGCAAGCCCAGGATTTATGCTGTCGTTTGAACGGACCACCCACCCACTCTACCCCCTTTTCAACCCCCTTTTGCAACCCCCCTGGAGTCCATTTCGACGCCCCCT
This sequence comes from Drosophila pectinifera, assembly GCA_008042775.1. Taxonomy (NCBI): domain Eukaryota; kingdom Metazoa; phylum Arthropoda; class Insecta; order Diptera; family Drosophilidae; genus Drosophila; species Drosophila pectinifera. The sequence goes on along the minus strand of VNKC01003971.1, from coordinate 47,312 downwards.
CTGTCACCACCATATGCCATGTATATGCAATTATGCGCCAGCTGCTTGGGATTCTGCGGTTGTCTGACTCGCGGTGTCCGCCTGACCGCAGCAAACAAACACAAAGAAAGCAAGGACAGGACCAAAAGGGGCTGTAAAAAGGGCGCAAAAAAAGCGAAAAAGGACGAGGGGCACGGGGAAAAATCCCAGCATATGTATACAAAACTGAAGCACACTTTATGAGCGGAAAAAAACACCTTACTAACTCTGACTTGGCCACAAGTTATAATTAAGATAGCTAAGGGCCAAGAGGGCGGGCAACTTTGTGGCTGATTCATGGCAGGACTGCAAACTGGGTTAAACTATAAAAAGGGGGAGCCGAAAATAAGAAATTATCGCATTTTCTGTCAGACGAAATAATAATCTTAGTTTAAAACCCTAACAACAGCTAACAGTACTTAAAACTCGGATTATTATTAGCAATTACATGCCCCGCTTTGTTTAATTTGTAAAGTGTATACAAAATAATTATAGAGCAAGAATTCTCATTTTCCACCAACTTTCTATCCTAGCCATTCTTATCAAAGGATCTTTTCACTTATACCAAGTTCAAAAAGTGAAAAACAAAAACAAAAACCGACGAAACCGCGGCAACAAAAGTGTCGACAATGACATCTTAACCAAGAATCATAATTGCTTTTAATGTTTATTAACTTGGCCATCAAAGGATGGGGGCGGGGCGGAGCACAGCACAGCGTGCCATGTTCCGCATGCTAAAATAAAATCCAATTAGCGTTTCCTTACCACTTACGGTGTAGTCGTCCTTCGTCCTTGCGCCGCCATTGTTGCTGCCTCGCTTCCTCGCTGTTTGCCTTGCTCCATTTCACAGTTTTCATTTTGTTTGATAAACACGCTCGCATTTCAAATTAAATTACACGCAACTAATTTGTTTTTGCGATTTTCACACACACTTTAGGGGTCCTCAGCCAGTGCCAGTGTGTGTGTTTGTGTTGGAAAAGTATTTGTCTAAACGGCAAAAGATTATTTGTTAAGGCCCAGCAGGCAAATTAATTTCAAAAGAACTCTGGATTTGAAACGAGTGAATAAGGTTAATTGAAGCTTAAGGGTCAAAGCAAACAAATAAATATATTTTATTGAGTTAAAAACTATGTATATATGTAAGTCAGAGCTAAGTTTTTAATAGTAAGATATAGTATTTAAGGGTTCCTTTTTGGAGATTAGTAAGTTCACAGACTGCAAATAATATTACATTACCTTAAGAACTTAATTTAAGATTTTAAACAAATATTGAAACATTAATTAAGTGTTTAATATGTAAAAAATGAGTAATATTTAGATTGCTTTTATTAAATTATTAAATATGCCATTTTAAAGCCTAGACAAATATAAAATTTCCCAATTAAAGGCTAGATTAGTCAAAAGTTAAAGTCTTAGTCTTAAAGTTAAATATCAAAAGTGAGCTAGCTATTTTTTCTTTAAGATTTTAAACATATCTAGAGACCTTACATAGGGGGTATAATTTGTGAAAAATTAGTAATATTTAGATTACTTATATTAAATTATTAAATTTACCCTTTTAAAGCCTAGAAAATTATAAAATGCCCTAATTAAAGGCTAGATTTGTCAGAACTAAAAGTTAAATATCAAAAGTAAGGTAGCTCTTTCCTGTTAAGGACTATAACAAATTTGTAATGGCATTTCCCCATCAATCTTGACACCCTGAAGCCGAACAGGACCCCAACTATTGCTGGCGGAAAAACCCTTTTAAAACCATTAATCACAGTGGCCACTCGACCGGAGAGCAACTCTCGCCTCTCACCTGCCAAGGACTCTCACCTTATTAGTTCGAGAGTGTGCGGGTGAGCGAGCCGGAGACCAGTTAATTAATAGGATTAACTACCAAAAAAGCAAACACAATTGCCGGCGGCTGCCGCTCTCCAAAGCAAACAATAACACAAAGGACTCTGGTCGCAAGGGGGTGGGAAAATCAGGGGGGCTTCGGAAACTGGGGTGGCCCCTTGCTCTGCGGGTGGCAAATATCATTGTACACTGGGCTAAAAAGGCTTCGGAATATTGAAAATCTATTTAACTGCAAAAATATTATTTTTAAGTATTTATTTATTTATCAAAAATAATTGTTAAATTCTGTATTAGGTGTAGGGAGTATAAAATTTTTTATAAGAGTCCCTTTCTCTATATTTTTCCTATAAAATACTTTAAGTATTTAATTGTAATTTCCGAATTGTTTAATCGTATTAGGCAATGGTTTTTATTAAATGGTAGCTTGAAATATATATTTATTTATGAAAAATAATTGTTAAATTCTGTTGAGAGTATTTTTACATAAGATTCTTTCGTTCTCCTATAAAATATTATATATATTATAAATATTATAAATTTCCAAATTATTTAATCGAAGTATGGCAATTTATTTTCTTTAATATACAAGCACGACTACTTTTTTTTTGAAGAAAGTACTTAAAAGGATTTCCAATAATAAAATAAAATAGTAATATTATTAAAGAGGCTGAACACTTACAATTATTATTTTGTGCTTTGCTTTAATTGTCTGGCTATAATATATATTATTATATATTATATATATATATAATTTATTTCTTATACACCCTAGATTTCTCTCCGAGTGTACACACACTTTGGTGTGTCTCAGATGTCGGCGGCTAACGCGCTTTAATGCAGGTGATTAATTGCTCTTGAGGTTCCTTCGGCGGCGCGTTGGAAAATTTTGAAAATTTCATTAACTCTTGTGTGGAAGTTTCGGGCGAGCCTTGAGCTCGAGAGATGGAGTTTATGTCCTCCGAGCAGGAGCAGGAGCAGGAACAGGAGCAGGAGCAGGACCTGGCGCTGAGTGACTTTTGTAGGCGAGCATTTCTATTCCGGCTCAGACCTTAGCGGGGCTAATTAAGTTAGAGTCTCCCGGCTGACAGCTGCCCCGCCCATGGGAGGCCGGGCTAGGCTAGGGGCCTGCTAATGATGCTGGCTGACGGCGGGCTTTAAATTGTTTTTGATTTACTTATTTCCGCTCTGATAAATTACATTTGCCGACGACAAAGTTCACTCGACAGTTTGGCTAATGCGCAAACTTTTCGCGGCAACTGTTCCGTGTTCGGTCTGGGGCGTGGTGTGTGTGTGCGTGGTGTGCGTGTGTAGCTTGTCAAGAATCTGAATAATTTATTCATATGTTACGTGGCTGTCGCTCCTTGTCGTCACAGGATTCGCGCCCAAACGCGCATCTCTAATGCAAATTTAATTAGCTTCCGAGTCGAGTCTATCAAATTGTCATCTGTCTGCAGCTCTCAACTTTCTTAATACCAACTGAGTCCTAGTCGCAATATTTATTCTTATTTTTTCCTGGCCTTCTCCTCCTTTTTTCCTCCTTTGAGTGGAGCAAACAAATCTAAGCACAAATTTATTTGCCCGGCCAAGCGAAGGAGCCGGAAAGGACATAGCATCGAGCACTTCTGTTGGTGGAGGAGCAGCTGCAAAAAGGCAAACAATTTTTATAATTTATTTGCCCCGCTTGCAACTGTAGGGAAAATGTCATAAAAGATGGCGAAGGGGTCTTCAGAGTCTCCAGATGATACAGAAATATGGGTGTCCTTTGGTTTCATGCCAATCCTCAGCTCAGAAGAACCTTTGGCCAATACAGATTGTTATAAGTTCCCAGGAAACGCAGCTCCTCTTCAGCCGCCTCTGGTTTGGTCTCGGAAAAATACGGAAAACGGCACAGGAAATTGTTATATTAAAAATGCATTCCCTGCACAAACTAGTCAAGTAATAATGGAATTTTCACCAAAGAAACTTCAGCTTAGAAGGCTTTAATTCAACCTAAAAGCAAGGAAAGGGGTAGTAAGTTTTAAGAGGACTTAGCTTTGGCCTTAAAGTATTGTTATATACTCCAATTAAAGCCAAAAATCTTTAAGGAACTTTTCAAACTCTAAAATGCAACTCAACAGCTCAATCAATGCTTAGATTTTGATGGAAATCTGCCCTGCAAGCTTATTTATTGGCAACAAAGTCCACAGCAAATTTCAAACTAAAGAAATGTAAACAAACCGAAAAATATGAAATAAATTCCGCCACTCAGAGTAGAAAATAAAAAACTGTTGAATATTTCGCCAGTAAATCAGAGAGGTAAGAGTGAACAATGAAATTCAAATCGCAATGAAACCGTAAGTAAATACTATTTTAACGCATTTAAATTTCAGAGAATTTCAGGAAAATGTGTTAAACCGATTACACACAACAATAAATCGAATATATATTCGGCAATTGTAATCCTCAAAGTTGTTCATCAAAGGTTACCTTTCATATTGATATTGGCATTATTCGCGGGGAAATTCAGGGAGCTTTCCGATTTCTGGGACCCCAAAGATTAGAGCGCGGCCTCCTGGCAACAGAAGCAATCGAGGGCTTTTCCTTTTCCCTTGGATATATATATATATATTTTTTGTTTGTTTGGCAATCTGCCACACGCACTCAAAGAAGCACACGTCCTCCATTGAGAGGGAAAACTTGAGGCTGTCAGGACATAATTGGCGTAATTCAAGAGGCTGGCAAATGAAAAATGAGCACAGGTTTTTTCTTAGGCTTTTTGGGACCGAATCGTGCAAATAAATAAATAAATAACTCAGAGGGAAGCCAAGTGTCAAGTGGGAGAGGGCAGGGACCAGGACCAAGACCCAGACCGAGACCGAGACCGAGACCATAAATAACACATTTGATTTTGATGGGCCATTTGTTGTTGGTGGCTATTTTGGGCCGCGTGGCCCTGGCCAAAAACCGGTCGGGGCCAATTAAAAAGCCGGTAAGAAGTGAGTGCAAATTATGACAGTGCCGCAGATGCATTTGCCAAATGCTAGTTTTTGGCTTAATTAGCCAGGGGCCATAGGCAGCCGGAAACTGGAGGCCGCCAACGCTTTTGCAATTTAAAACTGTCAGCGGCAGGACCTTCCCGGCCCCCAAGGGCCGACTCCTGGCTCCCGACTAGTGACTCTTGGCGGCACATGTCCACAGCATGCCGTAATTTATTAGCAACAGTCAACCGCATAGGATCTCCAGCTACAGCCACACTCCACACTCCACTTCTGCACACGCACCATGATAAATGGCCTTTATATTGGGTTACACTCTCGGCCAAGGCGGGAGGAACACTTCAGCATGCCATAATTATCCGCCCCCCCCGTCCGGCTGTCCGTGTCCTGGCTGTGCCGTGTCCCGACGACTCCTGTTTGTCGCCAGCCCTTTCAGCCTTTTCAGCTTTAATTGGCCTTTTTGTAAGGGACCGGCTATCCACCCACTAAGCTGACAACTGTAATTATTCACTGAAATATGACGTTATTTATGTCCTTTTAAAGGAAAGTGCTTAAGTTGCTTTAGTCCTATTTATATTTGCAAGAAGCAAACTCAGACAAAGTATAGAGAATAACTAAGTACTAGTTTATATATAATTAATATAGTAATTATCATATCAGCCGATAAAGCGGAATGTTATAAGGTCATCATATTGCAGGTCTTAATAAATACAATATCTAATACCCAAATTAAAGATAAATATGCTGATACTATGTACCACTAACTTCACTCAACAAAACCCTAAATATATATAAACATATAATTAACATAATAATTATTATATCAGAAAATAAAGCGTAATGTTATAAGTCATCATATTTTAGGCCTTAATAAATACAATATCTAATACTTAAATGCTGATATTATGTACCACTAACTTCACTCAACAAAACCTTGAATATTTATAAATATCTAATAATTAGAGGCTTACCTGAACCTTCATCTGTTCTAGGATAAGTGCACCTATGCTGCAGACTCACCTTGTGTTTTAAAAAAATTACACAACTGAAATCCAATTAATTTGCAAAGTTCCCCTCGCCAATTCGAAATTGAATGGCTTCCCCTGGCCTCGTCGCGTGTCCTTTTTCATTTGGTTACCTTAAGATTTATAGCCTTTGGCTACCCTCCTGGCTTACGCCCCATTGCAGGATAAAAAGTTCAGTTCCCAGTTCCCAGTTATATTGACAACTTTGGCAATTTTTTAATTTCTACCCCACGTAACCTGAAATTCGAACTTTCTCGACCAGTTGTCACACACATTGGGTCAAGTTGTCAACGCCACTGTTGCCACGTCTCCTTCCCACGTTTTTTCCAGGACTTTTTGTTTTTCCTTGTCCTGGCTCAAGGCACCCCCAGCCAGTCGAGGAGAAGGAGCCATCCAGGCGGTAACTTGTCGCCACTTTATTAACTGTCAATCTGGGCTTTGGCTTTTTTATTCTTACTTCGGAATCCGCTTTTTTTCTTACCTGGAAATAAATGAATACACTGCTAAATAATCGAAGGACTTAGTGTGGATAGTAAAATTCAATTATTTAAATTATTAGAAGGTATATTACTTATAAAATATCTGTTAGCCCTTCTAAATTGTACTATTATTAACATAACAACTTAAATAAAATAAATAGGTCTGTTTTCTTACCTGGAAACAAATGCTAAATAATTGCATGATTTAGTGTGGATAGTACAATTAAATTAAATAATTTATTAAATGGCTTATTACTTGGAAAATATCTGTTATCCCTTTTAAATTGTACTATTATTAATATAGGATTAGGATTATTAGGATATTATTAATATCGAAATTAAAGCTTTAAGGCTTTATTTTTAATGATTATAAATCAATGCAGATTTCCAAGGCCCCCTTACCTCTATTGTTCTATACACACACATTTTAAAGCTATTAAAAAGGCAATTAATTATATTTAATAAATTAAATTAGGGAAATTACCTAGCCATGTTTTCTTCGAAAGCTTTCTTTTCTATTTATAGACCCTCCAAAAATGTCTAATAAACTAGACCACTGTCTTATTTTATAGATTTTTTTTCATAAAAATGTAGGGTATTTCGGGATCTTCTTCCTAATAAATTGGACTAGATTTTCATTTATATCCTGGCTACTTATGCTGGCAACTACTTCCTGCTTTCAATAAATGCTGAGAAAGCCTGCTGAGAATTGAAATAAATTTCCCCCGCTTTCTCCACTTTATTCGACTTACTCTGTCACTTTCTCGGTTGCGCCTGACAAAACATGAAATTTAATATTTGTTGTCATGTTTAGGAGCGGCAACACAGCAAAATAGAAAAAAATAGAAAAAAATATATAAAAAATGGAGACGAAGGCATGGAAAATTTGAACATGATAAATGTTTCTTGGAGGGCTCCGACCTGAGCCGAGCAACGCACATGCCGGGGAAAACTTGTTCTCCCGGATTTTCCACGTGGGTGTCGCCTGCCTGATGGGACATGGCACGGGGATTTGTTCGACAAAATAACGAAAAATAACAAAAACAGCAGGGAAATGATGAGCAGAATGCTTGTGCCATTAACCCAGTTGTTGGATTTGTTATACTTGCAACATCAAAGCGATGCCCAGATAGGGAAACTCAACCAGCCCTCCTGCACTTTCCCCAACCCCAACCCCACTTCCCTGCCCAACCCTCTCGACATTGAAGTGCCGCCGCCTGACACAATTGCGGGGACACTGAAATAAAAATAGAAATATAAGAATCCCGATATCTCGAGTGCAACAAAAAGTGGCATACGGAATACGTTGTAAATATATACTCTCGTGAAGAGCAGGCGGCGTCGGTGGAGGGCGGGGGCAACATAAGAACCTTGACATGCAATGCTGTAAACATTTATATATACATACGTGCAATATTTTTTGTATTTTTCCCCAAAATGAAGACAGCAAGGCTGCCCATATTGTCGATGCAATGAAAACAATTTGTTTTTTTGGCTTGCCATTTCGATTGTTTGATTTATTAGGTGGGAAGCATTCGTGTCAAGCTAGAATTGATAAAGATGTTAGCACACGATTCGATTAAAAATTAAGCATGATAAATACTGAAGAAATTGAATATATTTTATGGTATCCACAAGACAAGACAACTTTCACGAGCTCTATAAATTGTGTTCGATAATTTTGGCATAGATAATGTAAGCATAATTCTCATTAAGTTAGTTGTATTTCTATTACTTTTAATACTATGGGTAAATACTATGTCAAATAATTAATTTCGATAATAATTGATAATAAAGTTCGATTCGGCTTAAACTATATTAATAAATACATTTGTTTGGACGTGCTCTAAAAATTTGAGTGATATTGGTTAATAAACATAGTAGTTATTAAATAAAAACGTTTCTGTAAATGCTAAACTTTTGCAACATTTACATTTGTGTAGGCAGCTCCAATGGATGTTGCTCAACATCTTCCAGCAACATGTTTCTTTTTTCTGTGTTGCCCAACATGTTCCTAGCAACATTTGTCTTCATTTGTCAACATTTGTCAAGTTTTTGATATAATTAGACAAAGTGAATTAGTCATGTTCATGTGCCTCTTACTTTCGCCCACAATGCTTTGGGTACCGGTTATCGTACAGTGGGTAACAATTTACTATAGCTTTCATACTTTATTATATTTAATTTAAGATAAAGAATAGGACATTTTGAAAAATATAGTAACACATATATTAATAATCTATAAGTGTAGCCTTATAGATTCTCTAAAAATATTTAAATAAAATCTAATTTCTGTGAGCATTCATTTCCAAGAAAATCCTTTCTTTGCTATATGTTTTCAATACATTTTGCTTGGTTTTTCAGATTTATTTAATGCTGGCTCCCCTGACATTGCTAGCTCTTTTTGTGGACACTCTGCATCCAGCTCCGTGCTCATTAGATCATATATACATGTCAGGTGGTAAACGTGACAGAAACAATTCCATAACTAGACAGCTCTCCCCCGCTTGCATTCTATATTCCATTCAAAATCACCTTTACTTTTACCTGTTCTCCCCCACGCAGCTGCGAAATGTTGAGAAAATTCAAAGCAAGCTGCCAAAGGGGCATTTCCCCCTTAGTTTTCCTCGACCATAAAAAAGAAAAATAATAAAGAACTAGCGTGTCTAATGAGCAATTCAGAAAGTTTTCATTTTCATTCTCGGCGCTCTTTGCTTTTCCGCGCATTTTGCCTTTGGCTCGGCCGTGCCGTCTTCACCACACAGAACCGCACTTAGACCTTCCTAAGTGACAACTTGAGAGTCAGCTGGTGGAGAGTGGATTGCCCCCCTGCCCCTGCCCCGGCCACTTGGCACCCACCACATCCCCGCCAGCAGTTGGGTCACAGCTAATAGGCCTTGGTCTTGGCGGAGCATCTTCCTCCGCCGCCGCGGCAAAAATAGTTTTCCGAGCAGCGCCGAGCCGCGCCGTTGTTGTCTCGAGTGCTTGAGTGAGTGATTCACGTCAACTGAGGCATGATTCTGTAGAACTAAATGAGTTGTCGCTCTTATTTTATTTATTTTCTGTTCTGTTCCATTCTTTCCTGTTGTCATTTTCATCGAGGGGCGAATGGGACACGGTCTGACCTCGATTTGGCGGAAGAAGGCTCATTGGGGAAGCCTCTTTTTTAAATAAGATCAAGGCAGCTTCGTTTGACTTTTTTAGAGCAAAAAATATACTTTTATTAAAATATTAAACACTGTATACCTTTATTACCTTTAAAACAATATATAATATCAAGTTTCTGAGTATTTAATACGAGACAAATGTATATATCTCTAATACAAACATTATATGAAATACTTGTACTTGCCACTGCATAATTAATAATTAATATATTGCAATAATAAGTTTATGCAAAAGTAATAGTGTTTGCATTTCTCCAACTCTCCCTCAGCTCACTTATATTTATTATTAAATTAAACAATATTAAACAACTTTCTTTCAACGCAAAGGCTGCCCTATGTCTAGCTTAGGAAAAATTTAATAATATTCTATTCGACTTGTTGTGCAGCCAAATATTTGCGCTTAATTTGTAGCTGCAGCGCTTATTAAATATTTGCCATATTTTCCATTTGGCTTCCCAGCGCGCTTTTCCGCTTTTCCGACCCAGACAACCAGACAACCAGTTTGAATTATAAGCAGCGACAACTGCAGGAGGAGCATCTTGAAATATGCAATGCCAAAATCACGGCAATAGCGTAATTAGCAATTTTCCAAGCACACTTTGTTGCCGTCGCAGTTCCGTGCAATTTTCACGGATATTTCTGTGTGTGCACTTTATATTTAGCCGGGTTCTGTGCGGCACGGTTCCCCCAGCTGGTCGTGGATTATTCGAAGTTTCTGGGAATTATGTGGGGCGACAAGTAAATTGAGCGCACAGGCAGGCGGCTTCCCCTTCCTGCCTCGGCCTCTGTCTCTTTGCTGGTCCCCCCTGCCTCCACCTGGCACATGTCGCAGAATAAACAGTGTCACAAAAGTGTACTATAACTTAGTGAAAATGGTTTATGATATACTACAAATATTCATATTTCATATTTTATAAAGTATAAAGCTTATTTTCAGTTTGAAGGTAGGGAGAAATATCAGTTCATTCTTTTTTTTTTGTTAAAATATTTTTAACCTTGAGTTGTCCTTAAAATTGGCATATAAAAATGCCGATTTAAGGACCCAAATATTCGCATTCTTGAAGTCTTCTTAAAAGGATATCGTGGCCAAAAATGAAAAGATAGCAAAATGCAGTATACTGCCCGATTCGCCGCTAAAATCTTAATTATTTAGCAATGAAATACTTGAAAAAATTAGAAAAAAAATTTTGACCAAATTTTTGAAAATTTGATAAGGGGTTACATCATTAAAATTGTCAAAAATTGGCAAAAAATTAATTTTTTTCTGATCACTAAACTCAATATGCAGATTAATTAACCTAATAAAAACTAACACAGAACTGCTTTCCGAATTGAATTTGAGGCTGATTTGACTATGTTATGAATATTTTTAATCTTGAGTTGTCCCTAAAATTAGGATATAAAAAACTACCGATTTAAGGACCCAAAAATTCGTATTATGATGTCTTCTGGAGAGCATATTATGGCCAAAAATGGATTGACAGCCAAATGCCGCATATCGTTCGATTCGCCACTAAAGTCTTAATTAATTAAGCAATGATTTTTTTCTTAACTCTGATTTGTCCAGCAGCATTTATTAAAATTAGAGTATTAGAATGCCAATTAAAAAAAGGGTATCTTTGAGCTCTTCTTGAGAGCATAACTTGGCCAAAAATTAAAAGATAGCTAAATGCCGTATACTTCCCGATTCGCCGTTAAAATCTGAATTATTTAGCAATAATATACTTGAAAATTTTAGAAAAAAAATTTTGGTCAATTTTTCAAAAAATGATAAGGGGTTACATCATTAAAATTGTCAAAAATTATCAAAAAATTTATTTTTTCTGATCTCTAAACTTAATATGCAGATTAATTAACCAAATAAAAACTAACACAGAACTGCTTTCTGAACTGAATTTAGGGCTGTTTTGGCTGAGTTATGAATATTTTTAACATTAAGTTGTCCTTAAAATTGGGACATAAATAAATAGTTATAAAAATGTAATAAGTATTCACAATACTCACACAGAATTCGCCAGGAGTCCAACCACTGTGCCAGGCCTTGGATTCCCCTAGTCTTTGGTATTTTCAACCCACTTTCCTTGCCTTATGTTCATCGTCCTTCCGGCTTCCTTCTCGGCTCCTTCCCGGCCTGTGTCAACGGCAATTTTTGCATTTTAATTGCCTGACAGGCTAATTGCTGCCATAGTTGTGGTAGTGGTAGTGGCTGCTGTTTTTTTATGCCGGCCCGATTGTTGTTGTCCCCAGCACTTTGGCCGCTTCTCAAGGAGCCCAAGGCCAGGCCTACCAATATGTTGGCCCATTCATTTAGCCAGGCTTGTGGAGGAGAGGATGGCAAAGATGGCAGAGAAAAGCCAAGGCAAAAAAGTCGTTGCTCTAATAATAAATGTTTGCTGTTTTGCCAACCAATCGCCCCCTGTCAGCGGCAAGTGCGATGAAATGCGTGCCGAAGGAGCGGCAAGGCGCCGCTCCTGCATATCCCTGGCATTGTCCTCGACTCCAGCAGGAAGTCACGTGCCAGGCATCAGTGGCAGGCGGTGCTCGGGGGACCAGAGCCCGCGAAATGATTTGGAACTATTTATTGAAAATTATCGTGTGAGTGCGTTCGCATTCCGCCGAGTGACTTGTGGGCGAAGTCGGGGAAATGTGTGGAAATTGTTTGCGAAACTGTCACACGAATATAATAACAGCCGAAATATCGGTTTTCCTCTAACAATTGATTGCTGCAGCCAAGCGCGAAAAGCGATAAGAGGTCTGGCCGGGAATCAGCAATGAGGGGCAGCATTATTTAATATTTGTTTAAGAATAAAAACTGAGAGAAAGTGTAACTTAAGTGACTGGGAGTCTAGGGAATAACAATGGGTTCTATTTAACAAATTAATAAAAAATATATTTCCCGAAACAAGAACATTTTACAAATGCCCAGAGACACTTACTTCTTTTGGGCCATAATTAGGAGCCTGGAAAAGTGTTTTCCCAACGCTAAATTAAATATCGGGGCTAAAAAAAGAGGAGCATGGCGTTAAAAGGCCGTCTGTGGATATGGTGTGTTTTCTAATGAAATGACGACTGATTTAAAGGGCGGTGCATGTCGCTGGTGGTGGGCGTGGCAACAGGTTTGAGTTACATTTTCATAGCACACTTTTTAGCTGCGCAAAAATGCGTTATGCATGAGCACTTGGCGAGTGCAGGAAGGCTGAAAGAAAGGAAAGCCAGGAGCTGACACAGTTAGGCATAAAATTATGACAGGCAGACGGACAGACAGACAGACGGACAGACCAACAGACGGACAGACAGACGGACAGACTGACAGACAGACGGACTGCTATTTGCGAGAGGAAAAGCACTGAAAATTCCGAGAGCGAGCGAGCAGTCAAGGGTGCGTGGCTGCGACTACATTTTAATGACTTTTCCCTCGCTCTTTAAACGGCCACGCCCCCGCCTTTGCCGCCCGGAAAATTTATGCAATTAATGTTGCGCAAATGTTTGGAAATGCAATTCCCCATTTGGCATGCACTTTGACACAGTCCACGGCAAAAGCGCCAGCGACTGGAACCGAATGGCAGGCGGGCAGAAATGCAGAAAGGAAAACCCAAATTAGCTTTTCGTTTTGTCTCCTCTTTTTCCCTTTTTTTAGGTTTCCTTTTCTGCCTTTTCCCCCCCCCACAAAGTAGTCAAATGCCAAGGAATTGCCACAGTGACAGGCAGGATACGTAGCCAGGACTCCTGGCCCCGGATTGGATTAGACAGTGGCTACGTGACCCTGCGTTTTAATTAAGCGCAGCCGGAATGTCGAACTTAGTGGGTGGATTTCTGGGTATGGAAGGGTGAAGGGGTTACGAAAATGCAAGTTCTGCTTAAGGAAAATCCCGCCTCCTTGGCATATATTTTCAGGGGGAGTTATTACCCGAGAACTCACTTAGAGAGTACCAGATATAGGAAGTTAAAGGGGTCTAATGTCTCTGATCAGAATTTTATATTTCTGGCATTTTTCCTGCTTTCAGATGAGCTTTTTATCAATTTACTTTTTATCAATTTACTTTACAATTTTACTTCAAATTAGGTGTTCACTGTTCGGGATTTCATATTTCTGACTTTATTCCGCTTTCAGATGAGCTTTTTTCGATTAAAAACTTTAAATTAGGTGTTCACTCGTCAGAATTTTATATTTCTGGCTTTATTCTGCTTTCACATGACCTTCTTTTTCAATTAAAAACTAAATATATATATATTAAATATGTGACACTTACTAAAATACTTACCACTCCTTTGATTGACGCCTAAAAATAATGATTAATGGCAGCCTAAAAATGCTTATGAATATTAAAATCAAATCAATTTTAATAAGTCATGACACCTCACTTTCCGCTTTGCGAATAATCGCCAGTCCTTTGTCGCTCATCAAACCTATTTCCACTTCATTTCGAATCAATTATAGGGTAACCGAAATACCCACCCTACATAATCAGGGGCCTGGGACGCTTTGTTCGCCTCATTATGGCCGCGTGCAAAATTAATTGAATCAAAGCGATGACAAAGGCCAAGTTGGTCAGTTAGATCGCTGGAAATTGCAGCCGCCGCATAATTACCGCCAAATATAAAAGCGTGGCCAGTGCACCAGTGGCTGAGCCGGGGCAGGACTCCCGAAATCCTAATTGAAATTATATTATTTGGTGGTCAGACAATGGTTCAGGGAGAAATCTAACACAGGGAAACTAACACAACTCCGCTGCTCTTTTACACAAATATGTATTTTTAATTGGTTTTCAATGGATTTTTCGGCACGGGCAGCTAATGAAATCTGGCCACGGACAGAGGGACCCCAAATGAATGTTATTCCATTTCATTTGCATTAAAATTGATCAATGGGCAGTAAGTGTTGCTTCATCAGCGTACAAAAATCAAATCATTGAATATCCCCCCAAAATCCATATAATATAAGCCAGAAATGTTTGGCTTGCAAACGAGAATGTGTGTAAGTTTATTTATTTATACCACATCTCTGTTTGTTTATGTAAATATATATATATATGGTGCTGACCAGCCCCGAAGAACATAAATTAGGCGCTAAGCCTGCGGAAACTGACAAATTTTTGGCGTTGCACTGGATTAGGGCGACTTAGGCGAGAATGATTTGTGGAATTGGAGCGGCTGCCAAAGCCTTTCTAATGAACTCACTCACTTCCCCAGCGGGTTTTAAGTCCATCCACTCCCATCCCATTTTTTACTCAACGAATATTAAACCTCCTAGTGGCTGCTGACCACACACTTGATTAATTATCTACACGACAGACATTTTATAAAATATATAGGCCATCACTTGCTGATTTTTTGTTTAGGAATTTATGGTGTTTTTCAGCGTGTTAGGTATATATTTATTTAAAAATAATCTGTCAAAGCATTATTGCAGAAAGATAATGAGTGTATAAAAACCATAAATTATTAGAATCTATTTAAAATGTTTAATTATAGAATACTTAATTAACGAAGCCATAAAATCACATTAGTATAATCAAGTACTACAAGAGTCCTGGACCATCCTTGCTTTGAATTTATAGTTCTGGCAAGTGTATATTCCTCTTTTAATGCCATAATAATAATAATCTTTCTGAATTTTAATTAACTAAGTTACTTAGCTATAAAACCAGGAAATCATTCCCAAAACCAACCACAAACTGAGCTCAGAAGCCAGGAAAATAACCAAACTGTTCGGGAAAACTGAAGCCAAACATGCAAATGTGTGATTCCAATGACAGGGAGATATTCCAAGGACCTGGACTTTATGATGATATATATATATATTCTACGGAACGGAACGGATGGAATGCATCCAGTTTGCAGTTTGATTTTTAGTGGATTTATTTGTTAAAAAATAGTAGTCAAGAAATGGCAAGCGAATGCATAGTTTTTATGCAAATAGGCCACCCACCCAGGAGGAAATGCATCGACATTCGCCGGCTGGCGGAAAAGCTGTTGGTTGTATTTTGGCTGCTTTGTGTGCGGCTTTCAGCGGAGGCAACACCGAGCAGGTAAGGCCAGGTAAACACCGGGGCAGAGGAGCTCTGGGGGCTGTGCACTGCACAGGTGTACGCCGCGTATAGGGTATAGGGTATACGGATCCTGTTTGGCTGCACGTCTGCGTGTCTGTTTGGCAAATGCCAACTTTATTAGGAATTTTTGCCGTTTGGTCCATCGAGATTCGGGGCCACAGTCGCCGCCATTTCGCCCCCATGCATCCACTCCCCCTCACCGCCCTCCCACTGTCTCTTCTGGTTCATGTATTTGGGTTTTTCCTTCTACTGAATGGATTATATTCGTATTTTGCCGACAATCAAACACAAATGTCTTGTCCGCTCAGGTGGGAAAAATGAGAGCGAGACTAGCAGAGACAAGAGCTCTCTTTCGCGAGAGAGAACTCATGCGCTGTGCAGAGAGAGAGAGCGGAGAGAATTTCCCTTTATTTTCAACAGAAAAGCGTTAAAAACCAGTATATTTTAATAATATTTAATATATTAGGAGTAGTTTTTAAGATATTTAAATTAGAATAGCCATTTTGAATCCAAGACTTTTTTTAATATTATTTTCAAACACCCATCTTATAGGTTATATGTATGTATTTTTTATATAAATTTAATTATCCCAGATATTGGTAATTTCCCTCATTTTGTTTTCGAATTTCTTAACACCTAGGTATCGTTTCTTATATTTAATGTTTATAATTAGTTACTTAGGTATAAGTAAATAGGTTTTCCAAAAATATCCATTACTTACTTACCCAGCAATTATTAGAAATTGAAAATAACAATTGTAGCTATCCTTCGGTCATTTCCATTACACAAATCGGACATTAGCACCTCATTTGAATAAATTCAGGCTTGGTACTGTGTGTTTGTGTATTTGTGTATGACGCACTTAACTAATGGCCGGCATTCAAAGAGCCATAAAAAGCCCCAAAGGGCAGCTAGCCAACCTGGCATTGACCACGTCTAAGACAAATGGCGGAGTGTCCGCTTATAATTGACCACAAGCGGTTAGAGACACGGCGCACTGGCCAGGGGAAACACATTATCGTTGTGGTCGTCGTTCAAGTAGAATGGACAATTATTATTAACTGCAATAAATTTCACGCACGCACAATTTACATACACTGTGGAAAACAAGCCTTTAGTTCTGCAAGGTGCCTAATATAATTCAAATATATGTGGATCTTGAAAAGTAGCTATCTGTGCTTCATTAGAAAGTATAAAGGAATCGGATTACAAAACTTAATGGAAAACACTCACGCTTTTCTGACCTCAAAGAAGTACTTATAATTCCCAAGTTCCCTGTTTGTAATGTACTTATAATTCCCAACTACTTTTTGTCCTAAGAATCCAGGAACTACTTGTAATTCCCAAGTGTTTATTTTCTACATGAGTTTCTTGATGAATTAATTAACTTTAATTTACGTAGTTTAAATTTTCCTTGAACCCATTCTATGAATTATTTTTGCAGTGCTGCGAAGTACCCAAGCGTATCGCAGGACACGATCTATAAAGGACACAGAACACGGACATTTGGCCAGGACACGTACAACTCATTTAAGTGCAACATAATTGTGTGTGTCCAAGTTTCGAGGAAGCTCCCACCTGAAGATGCGAGTTGCCGCTGTGGGTGGATGGCTTCCGGGGGTAATTGCCGCCGGGGGCACATGTCAATGGCAATGACAATTATCGGGAATGGGTTCGAGTGGAGTTCTGAAAGACTCAGCGGCCCGACGGACCGCTGACCGGCGGTGACCACCACCACTCACTCAATAAATCGATAGTTCCCCTGCCATTAGCGTGTTGTTTAATTGAATTGTAGCAATTAAAGTGCTTCAATTGGTTTTAATCGGAAATTGTTCCCATTGTTCGAGCACAATAGTAATAGCTGGGCCGTCACAAACACACGCGCCCGTTGATAGCCGTGGAATCAGATGGATATATAGAGCGTAGTGTGGAGGACACACACATAAGCCCGCCTCATTAACGCTGACATTCAGGGACGGAAAAGGAAGTGTGCAATAAATGCGACTAAGCCTGCGGCCATCATCGGCAACGGGCGGTAATCACAGGGGGTTAATTGCAGGCGGGGTTAAGCCAACAATGTGCCTCTGTTCGACTAACATTCGTCTGGGGAAATGTCAAGTGTTTGCCGGAGTCAAATTCTCTTACTTTACACTATGTACTTGTGTGGTATATTCCGGGGATTACGTATTTCCAGCGCTGTCATGTTAATTTGCGGAATATGTCAGATTTTCTGTGACTGTTAAGTTAATATATGAAAATAGTAAAGAAATAGGGCAAGCTTAAAAAGTAAAGATATAGTTTTAAAACCTAATATATTTATATATTTATATAGCGGTTTACAATTTCTAATTAAGGGGACTAATATCTGTTTATATAAATGATATGATATGCAGCAACACTTTATATTAATACAATGTTAATTGAGCAAATGCATATGTATCAGCTTTAATGTTTATAAGCGATTAATAATAATAAAAAAACTAAGCCAAGACTTCCCCTGTAAATTCACCGTTACGCTTAACAGCAATGTTACACCACTAACATTAATATTTAACCGAAGCTATAAACAGAGCTCCAAGAATAACAACAACTAGGAATAAAAGACAACTACCTTTAGCAGCAGGCTCAACAGGCTGTTCCGTTATTCTTGTTCTACCACAACAACTGCTAAATGAGAATTTCCCGTAACATGGCACTCTCCCTCTCGGTTACTTTCTCCCTGCTCTTCCTTACCAATGGTTCATTTTCTCTCGCTCTCAGTAGTCTGCAAAGCATAGTTAAGCGGCTCTCTCCATTGAATTGCCTCTGTTTTCGTTTGCCTGCCGCAACATTTGCTCAGTCCGCAACGAACTCTCAACGCGGGCGGATTGTTAACGGTTTACTTGGATGCAAACATCTGGTCGTTCCGCTCGCGCCAAAAGTCCAAAAAGTGAAGAAAACGCCGAGCATACAAAGTTGAAGAAACCAAAAATAAATATGTGAGTGCCGTGCGTAAGTGCGTGCGTGTATGTGCATTTATTTTTAAGCGTCGACACGGCCCCCGAAGGCACATGTGAAGTGTAAGCGACAAGAGCGACCAAAAAGCGAGAAATATAAATTATATCAAAACAAAAATAGCCACAAAACGCCGGCGGAGCATAGAGCAAAACGGAGACAGGGACAGAGACAGAGACGGAGACGGAGCGCCGGAGCGTGAGAGTGGGACAGGGTACGGAACGAGAGAATTAGCACATTTGGCGAAATGAGAGCGACACCGAAATCGGAGTCTCCACTCCTCCTGCTTCCGCTGCTCCTCTTGGGAGTGGGTTTCCTCGGAACGGGAACGAATGCCGTTAGTTCTTACGGTGCCTCCTTCATCTCCAATCCGGGCATATACGCCTACAGTGTGGAGAATCAACAGGAACAGGAGCAGGAGCAGAACGACATCAAGTTCGCCGCTACAAATGCAAATGCGAATGCGAATGGCAATTCCAATTCCAATCTGAATCGTAATTACTACTACACGTCCGATCCCAATCAGAGTCCGAATGTTAATTCGAATGTCAATCCCACGCCCGCGCTGCCCACGCCCCCAGCCACCCAGCCCGCCCCCCAAACGGGCTGCACCCTGGACCGCTTGGCCGTCTATAAGGTCGTCTTGCACACCTACTGGACCAGGGAACTCTTCCCCAAGCACTATCCCGACTGGCGACCCACCGCCCAATGGACCAAGACACTAGGTGAGTCCGATTTCCACCTCCTTAACTTGGGAATAAAAGTAGGAATCTTATTGGAATACCTTTCGATGGTTGGGGGGCGTATGTCCGATTAACCCTTAGTGTGGTATAAAGTCGGTAAAGGCCTACTTTAAATCTATCAAGGGATTTTTTATAGTCCTCTCAAACTATGTCATTTAATATATAAAAAAATCACTAGATATAAAAAATCAATAAATTTAAAGGAGAAACCATGCTATTTTTATATTTTTGTATAACATTGGCATAGTTTTTAGATAGTTTGATATATAATATAATAAATATAATGAACTAAACTTAAAAGCAATGGGGAATAAGCAGCCTTAGTTGATAATTGTGTTATATATATTATTTGTATGTTATTAAAACCTGTAGGAATCCTTAGATAAAATATTTTTCTTTTTATTTAAGAGCTAAACATAAATAATCGAATATTAAAAGCAGATGTAGGCATAAATATCTATTCTTTTTGTTATTTAAACCAGTGTTAATGTGACGTGAAAGATATTGAGCATGGAAGAAGTTTTTAATATCAAACTAACTATTAAATCCATAAAGAACCAATCAAACTCAATATTTATAGGTCAACTTACAATAAAAAACACAAAACAGACACAATTAAAATGCTTCACAGAAACCCAAATGCATTTTAAAGTGCTTAAATTAACTTGTTGTACAGCCGTGAAAGAAATGTAGGCAGGGCCTGTCAGGACTATAATTTAGTGAAATGTATGCCATATTTGTTCATAATTTCCCCTTAAATAAAATGCCAAATTGGTTAGTAATTTGCTACTTTTCAAAAAGGCCTGCAAGCAGCACAACCAGACCAATTTGGCCCAGTTTCCAGGCCAATCACAATTCGGGCAACAGTATCTCTCCGTCGCCATCTCTCTCCTTCGGCTAGCTCTTGGCCAACATTGTACCTCTCACTCGGTTTATTACTCAATCAGAGTGATGACGATAAGGATCTCATAATTTGTGTCAGTGCAGCAAACAACAACAGCAAACAGCAGCAAATTCCTAAATACTAATTTGTCACCAGGCCTTCCCGGGCGCCCTCTTTCTGGCCCGACAATTTGTCGAACATGCATATATGCTCGTATATACGCATAGAAAATAAATCGAAAAGCAATTTCGCAGCAAGTTGGCTAAACATTTACGGTTCGTTTCGGTATTTCGGGTTAAGTCGGAGGCGGCGAAGGATCTGGGGGATGGAAATGCCTTTGGCCGCATCGGCATGTCGCTTGTCTTATCAATGTTTTTGCAGATTTAGCTGTCGATTTATAGCGCACACACATTCAGCATCTGGCAGCCAGCATACAGCATACAGCATACAGAGCCCAGGATATTCAGGCGGCGACCCAGTGAGACAAGTAAATCTGACAGCTAAACAACCAAAGCCTGGCCCACATGCAGGGGCAAATAAAAAAGGATAAGCGGAAGCAGGAGCGCGGCAGGAAGGAGCCTAAGAAATGCGATTTGTACGTGCTTATGCGCGATGTGCTGGTCTCAGCGAAACCGAAAAATTGGATAAAGTTGTTCAATACACTTATATACCAGTAGATAAATAAAAAAGGGGCAGGACACGACCTTATCCCCCAAATATCTCAAGTCCTGCGACTATTGATGTTTTGATTTTCAAGTTTGACTGGAAATCAAGCATCTCTCGTATGACTAATTAAGGCAGCATTGTGGCTTATCCATCTCGGCCATAAACTCCATCCTGCCAGACATCCTTTACCACTCTTTCCTTGTTGTTTATAGTGTCGTCTGGCTTATTTATAGTTTTTCCTCTTGCGTCAGGCAGTGGGCCACAGTGCGTATGCGTGATTTATGAGCCGAGCACTTGTGTTTATACTTGTATAAAATATAGCAGAAGGAGTAGTGCTCGCACTTTATCGTACCTAGACACTATCTAGTTTAAGGGCCTTTTTGTTGCTTATTCACTTAAAATGCACTTGAGGATGTTTACTATGCGGAAAGAGTAAAAAAAGGGAGTCCTTCGTGTACATTTTTAAAGCAGAAGAGTTTACAAGAGATAAAACTAGAGAGTTATCTACTGATATTGAGGCTTATATTTATATTTATTGTTTATTCCTTTTTATTTTAATAAGAAGAGCAGCAGGAGAAATTAAAGAGAAAGTATTTAAGTAGAGGTTGTATTCCAAGTAAATACTTTCACAGAAATTACTGTTTAACTTTAAACGTATTTATTAAGATCTCATCTTTTTATGTTTGCAGAGTAACGATTTATTCATTGATTTCCTTGAGATTTCCTTGAGATTTCCTTTTCAAACATAAAAGCTATTTAAATATAAAAGGCACTTTCGATATATATATATATATATACCACGTTAAATATGAAACAACGCCGCCGGACACTATATCCTTCTCAGTATTTCCGTATTTCCGTATTCCTGCTACTCTTGTCACTTGCCGCCTCTCAGCTTGTTTCCCTTGATAGCCGTTTAGTCCTGGCCAGCGGCATATCCGCAGCTAGCCTCGTATTCCTCTGGTCCGAGACCGAGACCAGGACCTGGCTCAATCCGTAGTGCCATTTGGCATTAAAATTCAAGCAGCAAGAGGGGCGGAACAAAAAAAGCCAAAGAAAAAGCTTAGCAATGCACTTCGACTTGGGGGCCGGAGAAAATCCAGGGGGAGTTGAGTTAGCAGCAGGAGTTAGGGGGTGTGGCGGGGTCAGAGGGCAACGGCTTCCTGCCTGTCATATCCTGTTTATATATAATTTTCAGTGCGCAACTCTAACATCCGTTACATTTCAACTGGTTGGAGGCGCCGTCAGGAAAAACTATGAGCGGAGGAGAAACTACCAGCAAAAAAAGGATATTTCTTCGCTGCTTTTGTTTTTGCTGTCGAAGGAGGTTCACAGCGCAAAATTTATTATGAATGTTCAAAAACAAGCAGCGACAGCAATTGCAGCGAGGGAAATGCAGCTCTCGTCTTTTGTGCCAAGTCGCCCCCGATGTCCTGCCTTATCCTTTTCGTCCTCCTTCTCCATGCTCGGCCCCCAATTCCCCATCTCATTGCATTTCCCATTCGAGTTCGCTCCTCGTCGAGTTGTTAAATTTCATTTGCCGCTGCCCTGGCGACTGTTGTCGCTGTTTTTATCGCAAATTGAAACCGAAATAAAGTTTGCCTCCTGCTGAATATTTGTTTTAGTTCTGGCCATTTTTTTCCCCACCGCCGCGCCGTTCTTTTGTGCCTTGTCACAGTTTTTGTTTGGCCCGAACCGAACTGAGCTGAAAGCCAAAAGAAGCATTTTCGCAGCCGGACTTGTATTTTTTGTTCCTGCTCTGGTTTCGTTTCGGTTCGACTGTGTTTTTGCCATTTTTATTGCTTGTCGAGGTTTTTGTTGAGTCAATTCTCGAGCGTTTTGCAAGCCAAAATGAAATGTTGCACTCTGGCAAGTTGCATTTCAAATGGCAGCCACCGAGAATGGCCTCGAGGCACTCGAAGAAATTTTACATATACAGATTAATTTAAATAGTGTCTCTAAGCTCTCAATAAATATATGTATTTCGTTTATTTTATGAAATAGTATAGAAATTGGAAATTAAAATGTGTTAGAGTTAGCTCTATGTAATCAATAATCTTTATCTGACTATATTTAAATCTATATGGGGGTGCTACTGAGATCTTAAGCTTTTTAAAATCATTTGAAAAGCCATCAATGCTACAAAATGCGATATAGTAGGAAAAATCTGAACTGAAGTGCTTCAAATATTTTAGATATTTATAAAGTGATTTCAAAGCCCTATTTATTTTTGGGAAACCCCTGATATAGTACACCAACATGGTGCAGCATTCCGTGTAGCTAAGCTTAGGCAGCTTGCGTAGTAAAATAGTTTAATATTGGGAAAATATTATTTAACTATAATAAATAAGCCCCAACACTACATCTTCCTTTTATGCAATCAATTCATGTCCCATTAATAACACAGTGAAGCATTCCAAGCGGCTGAGCTTAGTTTAATATTGGAAAAGTATTATTACTATATACTATACTACTACTACTATACTATATACTATACTATAATAACATATTTTAATCGCTATTCCCTTCCCATATCCCTTTCTCTCAGTGGATGCATTTAGGGCTTATCGTTCAGAGTTCACTTGTTTAGGTTGATGGCTTTTACTGGTTAGATTGCCAAAATTAATTGCCATACAAATAAACAGGAAAGTTGATTGAATTCGGGGGGAGTGTATGTGTGTGTGTGTGTGTGGAGTGGGGAGGGGGAAGGTCCTGTTGTATAGTAGCAGGTACCTGGGTAAAGCCCACCCTGCCCGCTGTATTGATCCGTGTGTCAATGCCACTTTATGAGCCAACCCCGGCCGACCGACAGCCACTTTGTCACCCCCGCCGAACTGTTTGCAATTTGTGTTGCATAAGTTGCGGCCCATTGTCCTGGCTTATCCTTGCCGCGCACGGCTCGTTAATTGCCACGTCCATTGGGGCAATTAACCCGGCTGCTGCCTTGGCCGCTGCCCATTTGATTTTGACTCCGGCGGGAAGACGTGCGCGGCTCTGTAGTTGCTGTTGAATACTGTTTCCTGCGGCACTTTCACGCCTCGCATTTTATTGTTTCGTTCTGCCCAATGAAATACCTAAAAATGGTTAAAATAACTATGGAGAATCTGTATGTATGCTCCATACGGTTAACAAGATTCAAGCCCTCGTGTCTGGCTCATTTTTTATGCATCCCCACAGACAAACAAACATCGAAACAAACGCTCATAACAAACTTTAAGTGTTTGTAATTTTTTACAGACACTCATGGGGGAGCGGAAGCATAAGGCGCATGTTCCGCCAGAAAATATTGTATAATAAGAATGGGAACTACAAGAGGGGGATTATGTCTCCGGGGGATTACCAGGCGGGGGGCAGGTCTCTTTAGCTAATGGAAAAATCATGTAATAGTTAGAGTTTCCTAATGATTTGATAAGCAGCCACAAGTAAAAAAGCTGAGACCAAGATAAGAGCATCATATGTCTTAAAAACTTCAAATCAATCGAAAGCCAGACAAGTTTTTAACATATTCTTTATAACCATAAGACAGAACTTTAATTTAAACCAGAAATCCATTAATTAAATGAATAGCTTAGCATGAACCTGTTTCTTTTCCATTAGATCTTCATTGGAAATGTAATACTTTCTGATCCGACATTGAGAAATTCCCCTTATGTAACTTAAACCATAAAATCCATTAGTTAAACATTTTGTGTTACCAAAATTCAGCTTAAAGCGTTTCAGACTCATTCATTGAATTTCCCTTTTCGTTGGGAGTTCTTTCCTTATAGAAGTAGCAGACATTAAGGATTCATAACTCAAAACATGGCCAAGTCCTGGCAGAGCCGTATATCTTATAGCTGCCGCTGACAACGCAATTTCCCTGTGTCTGTGCTGAGTCTTAGCTGCAGCATAAGTACATTAATAATAAATGTAAATACTTTTTCTTATTTTACCTTGCCAGTATTATTTTTTGTTTTTTCCCGGGGGAACTTCGGATTTTTCCGGGTGGAAAACAGGTCACTTTCAGCTACTTAGTGTCGGCTAAAGCTTAAAGTGTTGTAATTAAAAGCTGCAATGCTCCGCAGAATCCTTATTTTTGTGCTTTCCCCCAAACTCTAGTCCCCTCCTGGGATGGAAAATGAGAAGCGGTGGCATTTTTACATGGCTAAAATCACGGCAAACAATATTCCCGGCCGAGAGCGCTCCCAGCCCAGCCGTTTTCCATTTTTCCCGCATTTACTTGCATGAATAAATTTCGTCTGCATGTCCTTTGTGCTCGCTCTGCCTCTGCCTTAGATCCTGCGCCTTCCCATCCTTTGTACACTTTGTGCTATGTCAAATTCATATCATTATTCATTCATACATGATTAGACAACGCAACAGAACACGGGCCAGGACAAGAAAAACGAGCTCAGGTTTTGTGTTACACAGAGAGCGAAAGTTTTCCGGCGGGTTGTTGCCAGGGGGAAATTCAGGGTAAAAGCCTGGCCCGCAGAGTCAGACAGGCGTGGCATTGGCAAATGGAAATTAATGAATGAAATTTGATATTATGTCAGGCTCGGCCGGTTCCCTCGCTTCTAGAATTTCCCGATTCCATCGCCATTCTGGGATTTTCAACTTTCACAACATTTTTACAATATTAAATGCTGTCGCACAAATTGCACTTAAACCAATTTTAATTGTTTATTCACCGGGCATTAAAATTGCATTATCATTTCGCCCCTCACCTTTCACTTTGCGTTGATTTTTTAAATAAATTAATTGAACACCGTATGCTTTGTGGGCCATATTTATAAAGTATAAAAATATGCCAATATTTTTTCTGACTACGCACAAAGGGCACAATTTACCTGTGCTAATTACCAATCAATTGCACAATTTATTATTATTATGTATTTATTGCGCGCATTGCAAATTTAATTTACGTCAAAGCATTGTAAGAAAATCCGAGAAGATTAATTGAATTTGAATTAGCCACAGCAAAAACAGAGGCAAATAATGCTAATTAGCATAATCCTAATTGGGCGGAATATAATTTAAAATATTTATTTATTGAATTAATTCGAGCAAACATGTTAGGTTTATTGATTTTGTCTAATAATCACTAAGCTTTTGATCAAGAAATATCATTTTAGGGCTTAAATACAAAAATTTTACGAGAGCTAAAAAAATATTACTAAGGGCTATTGTGTTTTTTGTTGGAAATTAATTGTCAAATAATAAAGAGTTTTTATTAAAGGACATACCCTTTCGAAGGAGGGATATATTTCAATTGCTAACCACTTAAGTAAATTAGTAGAATAAGTTAGAAAATAAAATGTTTTGAATGTATAAAATTTTAATACAATACTTTGTCTAAAATTTAAGGTTTATGGGGCTATGACTCCAGTTTTATTTCTTGACCTAATTTCTCTTAAACTTTTGAGTCTTCTGTAAGTATGGGAAAGATTAAAATTCGATACACTTAAAAGAAAAAATACTACAAAATCTGTCTGTATGCATCAAATTTTGTTAAATATTTATTATATAAAAGCCAAAAATGTCCTAATTTTAGCGACATGAACTAAAAAAGTATGGCCATGCTTCTATTACCCAGCAAAAGGCATTTATATATTGTTGTAGTTGAAACCTTTAATAACTAAAAGCTATAATGTAGTGTCATACTACCTCTATAATTTATATTTAGCTAGTATATTTATACCTGCGGTTCTGTATAATCAACCTTTATGCATTTTTTTATTCCACATCTTCGCTGTCACAGCGGAAGGTAATAAAAACTGCAATTGGAAATTGCAAAATTCCGGCAAAATGCATGCGCTGACCATTTTGACCATCTCATTTACATATAGCTGGCCCGGCCAAACACAATATTTATGCCCTTTATTTATTTTTCCTGTTGTTCTGGCATATTTTGCATTTGTCAGCATAAATGACTGCAATTTGATTTATATTTGTTTTCTCCGATTTTTTTACTACGTGTCTGGTTCAGCGGCGTGAACAAAATCAATAATAAATAAATTCAAGAGAGGAAAGCGAGTGCGCTCGAAAGTAGGCAATGGGAATTGGGGCAGCAAATCGAGATCCTAATTAACTGTGGCACATAAATCAGACGGGACGGGACCCGAAAGAAATCCGCTCATTAATAATGCATTTGCATGGAAATGTGTAACCGATATGATCACAAAAACCCTTCAACACAAATTTATGGTCTGCGCAAACACAGAGCCGAGTTTGAAAAAGTGTCTTGTGGTTACTTTTTCGGGCCAGCCAGCCGAGAGTTTCTGTGGGCGAAGCTAACTGCTAATGGCAGCCTAATTATGCCGGAAAATGGCAGCAGTGGGGAGGGTTGGGACGTTGGGAAAAGGGTTTTCCGTTTTTCGTCTGGCTCGTAAATTTTCCCCTCTTAAAGACGCGCACACACCTCTCCGGTCGACATAAATCTTTGCCAGGTGGGTGAACCCTCCGCCATTTTTCCAACAGAGTTGTCTCTTTCCAGACAAGCGGCAGACAGCATGCGTGCTCCCTTCCACGCCCCGGAAAATCCCCCCC